>JASDQU010416571.1:0-10298 GCA_032191745.1 Picea mariana
AGGAGGGCGTAAGATAGAGTCAAACATGGGTTTCTCAATATGAAGTGGTCCAGACAGAGGATTAACCGATGGAAGACTAACGGAGGACGATGATGGATCCGATAAATTACCGGTACCGTTAGTGTATTTTCCTTTGTCAGGGTTACCTGGTGTGTCGTATGTCTTAGAGCGAGTGGTCAAATTGATCCCATTAAACATATAAATATATGCACTCGATGAGGCCTCATCACGAGGATCGTTAGAACTGCCCCTAGGAGAGGGGGTTTGAGCAACCATAAATTGCTGCTGTGGAAAATGCTGAGTAAGCACAACGGGTTGTGATTTTCCTTGGAAAAATTTGGCCACTTCATTGTGAAGTGGACAATCTCGAGTGTAGTGATCGTCACCACAAATGATACACGGGAATTTTAGTTTCTGTTGTGGTTGCTTTTCGGTAGCAGGTGTTTGATTTTTTGGTTGTTCATTATTATTTTTTATTTGTTCTTTGTCTTCTTCTTACCTCTAGGTTGTTGTGAAGGGGCAGATTGAACTGCATTCACCTCAAAGATATGAGTTTGGGGGGAGGTAGAGGAGAGTGTGAATGATTGGGAAATAGATTGAGTTTTAACGGAACTGATAACACCATCCGCATGAGATGAGGAAGATGGTTTGGATGGATCGGTATTAGCTCGAGTAGGATTCAGAAGAAAATCATACAAAGTACTAGATTAGGAATAAACCAAATCTAAGTACTAAGCCCGAGCGATGGCTTTTTCTTCTGTGACCGCACCACCAATAGCGACATCGCGAGCGATCGGGGGTAACAGTGATTTAGTAAACCATTCTGCCAATAGTATGTCAGGAATGACTGCCTTGATCATCCTTCATCGTCGCCTCCACTCATGAATATGATTAGAGATATGCATGGAGTTAGTTTGACGAAGGGAGGTCAAGAGTTCAATACCCATCTCGTAGTGAATAGGTAGTTGAAAGTGCGTGAGGAAAGACATGGCAAGGGAATTGAAATCGTGGAAAGAAGCACGTGGTAGCTCGATATACCATTTTGTTGCCGAACCGGTAAGTGTTCGCTGGAAAAGACGCAAACGTATAGAATCATCCATGAGGGAGTTTGACGAACACCACAAATGGAAAGTCATTACATGGTTGTTTGAATATTCGCCAGGGTTTCTGTCAAATTTCAGAATATTAGAAGGAAGTTTAACTGGAATGACTAGCCAAACCGGTGAATGAAAAATAGGATCATTAGTTAACCGAAACAAGTCTGCGAGATCCAGAGTCGTAAGGAAAGGTAGTTGTCGGTTAATTTTCGAATGATACTGGTGTGGCATAGGAACACCAGTAGGACCATAAACTGGGTTAGGTTGATAGTTGTAACCAGTAGGTCCTCCCACATATGGTTGTTGTTGGCCAGGATAAGCAGGTTTCGATGGTGCATGAGAAACATTTGTATAACCTAGTGGGTTCTGAGCATTATAGGCCGGGTGATTTGTTTTCCCATGAGGAGGATAAACGTTTTTCCCTTGATAATGGTAAGGAGTAGATCTCGGAGTTGGATACACATTAGACCCATGAGGTGGATAAGACTGTGGTCCCAGAGAACTCCAGGTGGTGTTTGGGATGCCGCCTGGATAAGATTGTCTGTAAGATGTTTTGGAAGGAACAAGATTGGACACTCCTCCTAATGGGTTATTATACAAGTGCCCCCCAACGTGGGGTTGAGTAAAAGTGCCTCCTAAAGATACTCCCCAGGATTGTGAAGGGTTTCCAACAAACGAAGATTTCCCCCCTACCAGCGGTGGATTTACAACTGGGGTATGACTGGCAAATGAAGGTTTCCCTCTAGGAGGAGCATGAAAAGGGGGTTGTCCACCGGGAGGGGTAGGCCCTCCATGGAAAGTTAGTCCTCCAGGAGGGAAAGGTTTTTTGGATGGTGGTTTCCCTCCAACCGGTTGTGTTTGGCCAGCAGGGGTTTGCATTCTCAGGTGAGAAGATGTCCCAGCAGGATCTTGTGGAACATGTGTAGCTGTAGAGTAAAAGCTTGTAGAAACAGGGTTAGAGATTAAAGTGATTTGGTGATGGGTAGAGGTGATGAGTCCAGCATTAGGATGGACTTGTGTTGGTGTAACAGTAGGGTTAATAACCTGATCGATTGGGTGATTCATGGTTTGACCGGATGGTCCTATTTCACTAGGAGGGTCATGAGGATGAAAGGGTTGTTGAAAAGATTTGAAATGTTCATAAAGATCGCATCCCGATGAAGTCCTCCATACAGAACGAGCAGGTGTGGGATTGGTTTCTACTGTGGTGCTAGGATGTACAGGAGTCCTATACTCATCACCAAAGATTGGTTCTGTGGATCCCATATATGTTTCGGTAAAAATCCTCTCCGACAATCATGGGATCTCTTCGTCTATGACATTCCCAAGGGAGTCTAAACGAACCAAAAGTGGTTCGAGAGGAGTTACTGACACAGATGTAGTGGGATTTTCAACCGTGACCAAAGCGCCTTCTGAGTTATCTAACGGAGGAGCAATAACACTTCCAGCGTCGGATTGATTTTCTACCTCTCTACAATAGTTGTCTTCTAGAGGGTTATGAGGTAAGGGTTGATAGCCTTTCAGAGGCATCCCTTACATCCTATGTGATCGACGAAGAACTTTATCATCTATAGTCTCAATTGTGGAGAATAACAGAACACACTGAAAATCTAGGGCCAACTAACAAAAAGAAACAACATACACTTATAAAATCTAGGAAACAACCAAGAAAACAAAACTTCTCTCGATGATCATACTAGTTGGTGATGAAATCCAATGTCGCATGATCAAGTCAAGAAGGGGATAGGATATGGTGGAACAGTTACAATGGCGACCTGCTTAACGGACTTTCACCTTGGTGCAAGCTTCCACACAGTAATTGTGGATTTACCCTCCAAGGAGCCTGAGTGATTTTGACCAATGTCTATTTCAGGTACAGTGAGACTTCCCTTCACTGTCACCTTGTGTAAGTACCTAAAGATTATGGAAACTAAAGACACCAATTCGGAGTGATTCCCTGGGTGGGTATAGTCGACAGTCCGATCCGAAATGTATGGGCATGATAACAAGTCCGAAATCAACTTAAGAGCCTCCCACACATAATCGTGGGTATACCTTCAAGTGACCCCCAATATATGATCCGACCACTACAAATAGTTGAACCATGGAGGGATAATCTCTGTAATTCGTCCGAATGCGACCTCGTGCGTAACCCCTGTGTGAGAGGGGGATCCCAGAAAACCAATACGACAATTGGATTTGACTCTTCCTAGCTCAGGATGCTAATGTTTGGTTTAAAAACTTTGGAGAGTTGTACTCATAGCCTAATCCAAAGTGATAACCCTAGTCTATTGTTGGTGGAAGATCCTAAAAACAAAAAGTTCTAGATAATTTTTAATTGGCATTCGTTTTACAGTTGTTCTTTACTCAAAGGGTGTATGAAAGTGAAACTGATGGAATGATGACTCAATTCCCAAAAAGATGCATAAAAGATGATAAGCAATCATTTCTTTTCAATGAATGCCTATTTAAGGGAAATAGAAAGAGTCATTTTCACTATCAAAAACTAATATGAAATATCCTCAATCAATTGGTTCTCAATCGAATTCGATGCAATGCTAAAAAATTTCAGAAATGCCTTCTAATATGTAAACCAATCACTAATATGTATCATTTTTGTTTGTATGTGAATGATGACTAATTCAATGCAAAAACTTCTCCTGCCAACTATCCTTTCAGGTCAAGGAGATTTGGACAAGCATGATCAGATTTTGCACACATGACACACACCCTCTTGCTACGATTGAAACAAGAAGAAAACAAAAAACAAAAAATAACAAAGAAAAATCAAACAATTCACACAAAAGAGATATGTTTAAGAATGATGACTTGAAAACCCAAATAATATGATTCACATATTTTTGATGCCATTCACCAGAGTTCCCGCTCAGTCGGATAGGAGAGAAGAAAGCAGTGGATTGATTTCAAGTTCTCAACAGCAGAAAAACTCAAAATGAAGAAGAAGGCCACAAAATATGAAAAACAAAGTGCTTATTCCTCATAAGGAAGGATGTCAAAGTTCAAAAGGAAGAAGCATTGAATCACAAAGAAGCTTAGTAAGTGAAGAAATAGGGTCTGGACCTCAGAAAATGCAATTTTGGAAGGTATTTTTGCAAAGGATAGGATGGCGCTCTCGTGTAAGGGACACCAGAGCATTATAAAGCTCTGTCTAAGACTTCCAGGGAGTGCTGGCGCTGGGCTAACATAGGCATGGGGGCGTCAGGCTTCAAAACTCAGAAAATTGTCCAAAACCCCAAAATTTCAGTCAAACTTTGGCAATCAAGATGAATGTGATGGGGTAAAGAGTCAATCAGCGTATGAAATAAAACATATAGGGTAAACAAGGTCTGAAAACAACAAAGGGTAAGACAAGGTCTATGAGGAATACCAAAACTGAAAAATTTTCGATTCGTCCCCAATGGAGTCGCCAATTTTTGTTGAAGGAAAATCTCCCTGCGGTTAGGTATATCTCCTCTTGAGAGCTAGACTCTTAACTCTTAAGAAATAAGATGCTTATCATGGTCACTGACTTCCTTTTAGATCTAGATAAACTAATGTGTGAGGAGGAAGGCTAAAAGAAGTACCTCTTACCGGTGTTTGTCCCTGCACGGTCCGAGTTGAGCTCCAATCTTAAACTCCTTGATAATCCCTGTAGACAAACAAAAGTACAAACAAATTCCTACTCTACTGAGATTAGTTCAAAATAGATCTATCTATTAGAGACAAATTTATGTGAGATCAAACACAGAATTGAAAGAAACAGGCCAAGCATATTATATTCATAAGAACAACAATGAAGAAAACTTACAACCATAGATATGAGTGCAACAGCTTCATCAAGTTCTCCTTGTCTAACCCTTGCTCAAAAGACCCACGATCAAAATGACAATAACTTCACTGGTAATTCTCCTCCACTTCACTGTGTGTTTCCTATGAGATCATAGGTTTCATGCTTCTAATCCTTCCCCCCTTTTCACCATGAGAGGGCCTGCTTATATAGGTTAGAGAGGCCCAACCACTTGATATATCTTTAGGGTAACTTGAGGATTTTCCTCCTTTAGTTAGGGATCTTCCCTAAGATCATGGATTGACTAAGGATTCGAATCCAAATACCTTCAAAGATTGAAGGGATCTTTCCCTCATTCTTCTCAAAAAATCAACTATTGCCCAAAATAGGTAGCGCTCCTCCAAAAAGGGTAGTCAAAGCATTATAGCGCTCCCTAGTAATGTATAGGGGGGCGCAAACACTCCTAACAGCAGCAATGCTCCTCTAAAATGGCAGACGGAGTGTTATAACACTCCCATATAGTCTATAGGGGGGCGCCAACACTCCTGAGAGAGGTATATAGGAGCGCTTTTCTCTAAAAACTCAACTTTAGTGGTTCTTTCAAATGGCAAGAGGTTCATAAACCTAGTTAACCATTCCTCTTCTTCCAAATCAAATGTTTGAGGTGTTTCAAGTGTCTTTCTGATGTCGTTATAGGTACGACATAGGCATTATGTCAGTATGATTTCTTGACACTTGTGACACTTGCGACACTTGTAATGATGACACTTGCGACACTATCGAAGTGAGTACTTTTGATGTGTAACACATCCTTATTTTTGGATTTGTGAGAAGCAAAGTGGATCACTGCATACATTCTAAGGAATAAGGTGGGTGTTTCATATATGTAGCTTTGTATCTCGATGACATGTTGTTGATTGGAAACAACATGGATGCAATAAAGGAGGTGAAGAAGCAGCTATCCTCCAAGTTCGACATGAAGGATCTTGGTGCAACTAAATTTATTATGGAAATGGAGATTAACAAAGATCGAGTCGCTAGAAAGATCTGGTTGAATCAGATGAAGTATATTGAAATAGTTCTGAAACGGTTCAACATGCAGGATTGCAAACTGGTGAAGGTGTACATTTTTGTGCGAGCAAGGCTTACTGTTGAACAGTTTCCAAAGACACAGGAAGAAATAGAGGACATGGCATGTGTTCCCTATGCAAGTGTTGTTGGTATTATAATGTATGTGATGGTTTTCACTCGACCAGACATTGCATGCAGTGGGAGTGTTGAGGAGGTACATGTCAACACCTGGAAAGGAGCACTGGATAGTTTTTAAGAGAGTATTCAAGTATTTGTGTGGCACAAAGGATTATGCTATATGCTACCAAGGAAGACCTGGAGGTGACAATGGTAAAGTAGATGTACATGTCTTTGTCGATGCTGAATGGGATGGAGATATGGATAGACGGAGGTCGACCAATGGATATGCCTTCAAAATGTTTGGTGGATAAATAAGCTAGATGAGTAAGCGATATGTAGTCTTAGCCTTGTAAAAAACAAAAGGTGAATACATGGTGGCCACTCATGGAAGAAAATAAGCGGTATGGATTCAAAGGTCGTGTTCAGGAATTAGGTTTGAGAAGAGAGCTATGAAGGTGAGTTGTGATAGTCAAAGTGCAATGTTTTTGGAAAAGAACCCTACTTATCATTCAAATAATAATCACATTGATGTGCAATACCATTTCATAAGAGATATGGCGGAAAGTAACAAGGTGGTACTAGAGAAAGTAAACACGTTGGAAAACATAGAAAACTCATCGACCAAGTCTGTGAGTGTCGTGAAGTTCTCTTGGTGCAGAGAGGCAATGGGCATTTCTTCCCTGGGTCTGTGAATAAAAGTTTAGGAATCTCCTATTTCAACAAAGAAAACAAAAAGTGGGAGAATGTTGGGTTGTTACATTCTTTGCAGTGAAAGTCTAGTCGAGGTAGATCGACTGATGGTTGAAGGTCAAGGTGGATTGGCATCAGTCAAGGTTGAGGTGGATCAAGAACAATTCAAAGGTTGAGTAAGTTGACTGGCGAAATTTGAAGTTGAAGATATCTACGACAAGTCAACTGAAAAGAGGTCGAAGTGTGGGTGTGATATGATCGACTAGAGACTAAATGAAGGACCGATTGGTAACCTGAATTGGAGTTGACTGTAACATAATACAGGGATTTGTGGGATTTGTAGCCAATGATATGCATGTATTTGTAACCATATTTGAGTGCCAATCTTTAGGGTTTTTCATATTGTAAAGCCTATAAATAGGCGTGTTATAAGGTCATAAAGGATAATGAAAAATGTTGTATTGCACTTATGCAGGTTAATGCATGTGTAATTGTAGGTTGATGGTCATGCATATGTAAGAAGCATTGGCTACAAAGTTGTTCTTGCGCAAGCATGAGGGTATCATGTTGATTGTGTCTTTGGTGTGGACCAAGGTTAGATATGTAACCTTTTATTCATATTGAATAAGACAACAAGAGAGAAGATCACTCAAAGGAATGTTGGTTTTTCTCGGTTAAGGGTTCCAAGGTAAAATATCAGTGTATTGTGTGATTTCTTGTTTCATTTATGTTCTTGATTAAATTCTTCTTCTCTTCTTCTAGTATTAGTGTGTAAGTGTCTTTCATTTCCTGAAAAAAACATAGTTATCGATTTGATGAGAACTATGACCTAAAAGTGATAACTCTAGCTCCCATATTTTTGGACAAACAACACCAAAAGAAATCTCCAAATCGAAAAGTGGTGCTTCTATCACTTTTTTCCAGGGGTTAAAATTGGCACCTTTTAAATGATTGAACTTTTTTAATATTTTTTTTTTTTTTTTAAATAATATTTTTGAATTTTTTTATATTTGGTGTTTTCCATCCATCCACAACTTGGGCCTAATGGTTTAGAACATGTGTTTTCTCCTAATATATCATAGTTTGAAATCCAGAGGGGGTAGGATATGTACACATATGTATACTTTCATAGTCAATTTTTTGTGCAAAGGGGGTCCCTTTTCCCGCAATCAGGGGGGTCTCATACATCAATTCGATGTATCGCTTGGTCATGACCTTAAAATTAGTTTTATAATTTTAGGTCCTAAACAAAAAGATTTTTTTTATGGGTAGCATCATGTTTTTATTTGATGTATCCAAGTGTGCGCAATACTATGACATGTCTACACCCTTTCTTTGATAACAATCCTCATGCACTACTCAAGTGTGTTCAAATACTAAACTTGGTGTCAATGGACCACTAACCTATATGTACATTTACATTTACAATTGGTACCAAGTGCTCACCAACCTATATGTACAATTGCAAATGGGGTTCAGATCAGGGACATTACAAATGGCAACCTCCTTCCCAAATATTTTTGCAAGGTATCAAGTGGAATTCAACATCAAGGGATCTAGTGGCTCTGACATTAAATTCCAACACCAACGTACCATTGGGAAATCAAATAGTAGGGAAGAGACATGGTGTACCCTCGGTATGGAAACTGTCAATGGATGAAGGGAGAATTTGACATTCTTTTACCCCTCCCTCGGTCTTGTCACATTTTCCATTAGATGGTAGATTTGAATTACATATTATTGCAGGGATGATTTGATCTCAAAGTAGTCGTCCAACTTTGACATTGTTATGTCGTGGAATTTGATGTATAGGTGAGAATTTTGTTAGTAAAATTGTCGAATTTCATGCATTTGGATGGTGAGTTTGTGGAATTTCATATAAAAACGCAGGATCAGGATGGTGGATTATTGATTTTGGTTTCAAGAGGGAGAATTTGAATTAGAATTTGACTACATAGTATAATCCACATCAATTTCTACTAATTTCCAAAGCTTCAAAACATGATTGATGGACTATATTGTGCCAATGTGTCACAGTAGTGACCTACTTCTAGTTCCCGAGGCCATTGTATCATGAATTTTAGAGCCATTAATTGGTTTTCGTATAGTGTTAGGCTTAATTCGGATAAATTTGTTGCAGAAAGAATCAAAGGTAAGTCTATTGAAGTAAATGTTTAGGAACTTGTCCAATTTTTGTCAAGGTATTTTACTACTCGAACATCAAGAGGAAATTTCCTTTCTCTTACCCCATTTTATGGCGCCTTTAAATATGATGTGTGCTTACTAATCCCCTTCATAGTATTAGAATGAGCATGGAACGATTTGAGCTTGACCATTTCATGCCATCTTGCATTTCCTATGTGAATTGCTGACATCCACTTGAAATTTCCAAGGCTTGTGTATTCCCAAGCTAGATGATATGTTTTAAATCTATATATGTTTATTTGGAATGTCAAT
Organism: Picea mariana; assembly: GCA_032191745.1. Taxonomy (NCBI): domain Eukaryota; kingdom Viridiplantae; phylum Streptophyta; class Pinopsida; order Pinales; family Pinaceae; genus Picea; species Picea mariana. The sequence goes on from JASDQU010416571.1 coordinate 9,223, forward strand.
GTGGAAAATTGATTTATAGCCATATGATTCACATAGGAGAATGAATGGGTGTTTTGAGTCTTGCCCAAAGAGGCTTGGTTAAGGTGATTGTTCTCATTACATGAGCATTGCTTTTTGTCACAAGGTATTTACCCAGTGAATCTGTGACATAGCACCCACATTCATGGGATATTAAATAATAACCCTAATAACAACATCATTTTCAATGTCACAATGAATCTTAGGTATAATCTATTGAGGTTTGTTTTGGTATTGTGGTTTCATTGAGCGTGCCTGATTGAAACTCTTTTCTATACAAGAATATTGAACAAGATTATACAAGAATCTTGAAAATGATTTAATGTGGATGATTGATTGATTGGTAAAGGAATGAATTTTGAGTGATCTCTCCTTGATATGATTCTAGGCTATTTTGAGGTTAAAAAATCTCTTCTTTGGTTGGTTGACCCCTCCTAGTAACTTCATTTAACAAAAATCATTTAACATCATTAATGCCACGTAAAGAGTTTCAAGGATAACTATATTCTCTTTTATTCCTTATTGTTTCTTTCCAAGGGATTCCATTCTCCCTCTTTGGAATTCAAAAGGTCTTATCATTGTAATTTTGGTTGATATTGTTCTAAGGGCTTCCATTCTACCTCTTTGGAATTCAAAATGTTTTATCAATGTAATCTTGGCTCACATTGAGCCATGCTACTTCATATATTATTGTGCCCATAGATATTTTCACCATCACTTTCTATATAGGTTGTACCATTCATATCACCACTCTTCACTTGTTAAAGAACCATTGAATCTTTGGTATTTCAATGTTTGGTTCTGAAAATGAAATTTGGTTTGCGGTTCAGCTATGGTGCATCCATTGGTCTTGTTTTCGGCTACATGACATGGTTCAATTGGTTCGATTTCATGAATAAATTAGGTCATTGCAATTTTGAGTTTGTTCGGAGCACTACAATTCCAATTAGTTGCTTTAATAGATAAAATGTGTATATAGTATATACACATTTTATCTATTAATGCACCCCCCTCCCACCCTCTATAATATATACACATTTTATCTATTAATGTCCCTC
>JASDQU010416572.1:0-10298 GCA_032191745.1 Picea mariana
AAATGAGGCTAGCCTACACAGTGAGCGACCCTCAGAATCCTAACAATTTTCCTGTTATATTGCCGATCAAGATCTAGGAAATTGTATTCTATATTTTGATGATGATGTAAATAGTTATGCATAAGAGAATTTCTTAGAAAATAATGAATCAGGAAAGACATATGAAAATATGCATAGCACAGGGATTTGGAAAATGTTCTTTGATGGTGCCCTGTCATGTGAAGGAGCAGGTGCAGGAGTACTTTTTGTGGCACCTGAAAATGAATTTGTTATCCCTTTCTCTTACAGTATTCAGTGGGACATAGACTACACCAATAACGTTTGTGAGTATGAAGCCTTAGTCTTAGGGTTGGAAGCTGCCAGGAAGTTGAACATAAAGAACCTGGAAGTTTACGGAGATGTAGAGTTGATAGTGAAGCAGATAAATCGGGACTATCAGGCCAAGCACCCAAGATTGAGATCTTACAGAAATTGCGCCTGGGATCTTATAGAAAATTTCTTTTCATTCGTAAAGGTTCATTTGATCCCACAGGCTGAAAACTAACAAGCCAATTCACTGGCCAAAGCGGCTTCAACTTTCGTACCTCCCACCGCTTTCAAATTAAAGTACCACATAGAGGTAAGGCACAGACCATCCATACCAAACAACATACAACACTGGCAAGTTTTCGAGGATGACGAACAAATCAGAAAATTCCTGGAAATGGTAGGTGATTTCTCTGAAACCCACATTGACCAGGAAGACCAAAATGATCATACCTGGATTATGCAAGAGGGAGAGAAGCCTCAAGAGTTCCGAGAAAAAATTGCTAACCATCACATGTTGGTTTTAAAGAATAATCAAATTCCAAAGGGACTAATCCCCTTGGAGAGACTATTTGATCAGAATGATATGCCCTTAAAATCCACTCTGCAACCCCAACCAGAAGAGGTTGAAAACTACGATGTAGGGACCAAAGAGGAGCCTAGGATGGTAAAAATATCAAAGTATCTTCCTCCTGAGGTAAAAATCAAGTATAAATATTTACTCGCACGGTATAAAGATGTTTTCGCTTGGTCTTACGAAGAACTAAGAACCTACAACACCACTGTGATCGAACACAAGATACCCCTGAAGCCTGGTGTCAAACCCTTTAGACAAAATCTTAGACAAATCAACCCTATCTTACTGTCCATGGTCAAAAGGGAAGTTAAGAAGCTCTTGGATGCAAAGATTATAGTACCACTGAGATACTCCGATTGGGTAGCAAACCTGGTCCCGGTTAGAAAGAAGAACGGGGAGATTAGACTATGTGTCAATTTTAGAAATCTAAATAAGTCCTCCCTCAAAGACAACTACTCTCTATCCAAAATGGATCACGTATTAGAAAGGGTAGTTGGGGAAAATAGGATGTCGATGATCGACGGTTTCTCTGGGTACAATCAAATTGCCGTAAATAAACATGATAAAGAAAAAATAGCCTTCACTACCCCTTGGGGTACATTCATGTATGATAAGATGCCTTTTGGTCTAATGAATGAAGGCGCCACCTTCCAATGTGCTATGGATATTGCTTTCATCGGCGAAAGAGACAAGTTCATGGTTATCTATCTCGATGATCTAACCATTTTTTCTAAATCTGATGAAGATCATTTAATACATCTCAAGCAGACTTTTGAAAAATGCCACAGGTTCAGTCTGTCTTTAAACCCCAAAAAGTCTCACTTCACCATGCAAGAAGGTAAAATCCTGGGCCATATTGTGTCTCGAGACAGAATTAAAATTGATCCTAGCAGGGTTGAAGCTATAGACACAATAAATATTCCTAGAAATGTAAAGGAAATTCAGTCATTCTTAGGAAAGATAAATTTTTTGAGGAGGTTTATCCCAAACTTTGCTGAAATTGTGAAATTGATCACAGATATGTTAAAGAAAAACAACGAAGTGAAATGGACAACAGAGGCCAAAGAATCAGTTGCACGCATCATAAAGGTTATAAGCGAGGCACCTGTACTGGCAAGCCCTGACTATCTAAAAGATTTTCTTATTTTCTCGTTTGCCTCCGAACATACAATTGCCACGGTACTCCTCCAGAAAAAATGAAGAAGGTTTCGAACAACTGATAACTTTTTTCAGCAAAAGTCTCAGAGATGCTGAACTCAAATACGATATAATGGAAAAATAAGCGTACGCTATGGTGAAGGCATTAAAGGATTTTAGAACTTACATGTTTCATTCCAAGGTAATCGCGTACGTACCTACCAGCTCCGTAAAGGATATTTTGGTTCAGTCTGACAGTGATGGAAAAAGGGGACGGTGGCTCACTAAAATCCAACAATTTGATCCGGAGATAAAGCCGACGAGACTGGTAAAGGGACAAGGTTTGGCTAAAATATTTGCTGAATCAAATTTCAGAGCCCTCAGTATAAATAAATTATAGGGATATGAAGAGGGTGAGGAAATGAATGAGCTTGATGAGAAAACAAATGCAATCAGAATCAAAGAAAAGTTTGCATCCTCTGATTGGTACAAAAACATAGTGTCCTACCCACTGACTTTGAAATGCCCGAGTGATTTATCCCCATCCAAAGCTAGGATGCTAAAACTGCATGCGGTCAAGTACTGTATATCTGAAATTCAATTGTATTGGAAGGACCCACTTGGCTTCCTGTCGGTTTGTTTGGTTGAATTGGAAACATAGAAGTTCATAAGTGAATTTCACGAAGGAGTGTGCGGGGGACATCACGCTTGGAGGGCGACAACTTATAAAATTTTGAGGGCAGGGTATTATTGGCCAAAATTTTTCTCAGATGTCAATGCCAAAGTCATAACCTGCAACCCTTGCCAATTGTTTGCAGGCAAGCATAAACTCCCAGCACTACCATTGGTCCCGGTCAAGACGAAAGCCCCTTTTCAGCAATGGGGACTAGATTTTATAGGTGAAATTAACCCCCATTCTAGCGCTCAACACAAATGGATCCTGACTACCATAGAATACTTCACTAAATGGGTGGAGGCTATTCCAACCAGAAGGGCAACTGATTCAGTAGTAATATATTTCCTAGAAGAGAATATTTTATCTAGATTCAACTGCCCCCGAAAGATAGTCACCGATAACACCCAGACTTTTAAATCTATGGCTATGATCAGTTTTTGCCAAAAATACAATATCGTGCTCGACCATTCCATGAAATATTACCCCCAAGGAAATGGACTAGCCGAGTCTTCAAACAAGAGTTTGATCAATATAATTAAGAAAGCGTTGAATGAGAACAAAAAAATCTTGGCATGTGCATTTGAAATACGCTTTATGGGCAAATCAGATAGGCACAAAGAAATCTATTGGAACTTCTCCTTTCCAGATGGTGTACGGGACCGACGTGGTATTACCCATAAAACTGGCACTTCCCGTAATGAAATTGTGGCAAGATGAGAAAGAAGAACCAAATCATGTCACAAGAAGGATAAATTAGCTGATTGAAGTACAATAGCACATGGTCGAAGTGGACGAAAGGTTGCAAAAATACCAATACGACATGAAAACGTTATTTGACTGTAAGGAAAAAGACAAAGAGTTTCTCCCTGGCTATTTGGTCTTGAAATGGGATGCTAGAAAGGAAGATTCGGCGAAACACGGTAAATTCGATCATATATGGTATGGACCATTCAAAGTCGCAGCTCCTGAAGGAAAAAAATCATTTCTATTAGAAAATCTGAACGGTAAGATCTTCAACACCCCTGTCAATGGGCGTTATTTAAAAAACTTTATGCAATAATTGGTTCCCAAAAAATTCCATTTATATACCAGTTTGTGTTTTCTATCTATTTCATAATTTCTCTTTGGTAAGTTTACTTTCACCTCTAATTAATTAGGTCAGTGATTTTTATAGAAATAGAGATACAGAAGTTTCAATACATTCAGGTCTTTTAAAAAGCACTCTTCATGTTTACAAGATTCCGGCTGGACCTTTTTGGTCGATTGTAATAGAGACTCTCTCCTTTTGAAATTTAATATGAAGCAATCTAAAGACTCCTGATTCTGTCAAGACTGTGTTATGAGTTTGTTTCCTCTATGATATCATATTCAATTTCATTTCGCATATATATATATATATGATGATTTTTTTTACTGCAATTTAGTAAAACCTCTACTGTGGTGATCAATTTTTAGTCCTCTATATCGTTTATAGTTTTTCCTCTGTATCAACTATTAGCAGGTACAAGACCTGTGAACCCTTTAGATTGTCATATTTTATGCTTCATCAGATATCTTCTTATATTATTTTCTTCTTCTGTTTACAGGGTGAGATTTTCCCTTGATAGGAGCCTCGCGTTATAGACAACTTAATGTTTTTCTCACATTTCACACACCATTTATTTAAAATATAAATCAGTTACGAAAAAAGGCCTTTGGTTTGCACTTTATCTTTATTATCGGATTCAAAGTTCTCTTTTATACGATCAAATTGATACAACATAAAAACTTTGAACTCTCTTTTAAATTTTTCTGTTCCTCTATGACTGTCCCCATTGTAAGACAACCTAATATTGAACCCGACTTATCGGACCAAACCCATATCACTTTAAACCTTTTTGACACTATACTTAAAATAGCCACCACCTGGGTAGAACTTGAACGTTCATGGGCCGTGATTGAATGAGATATAAACATCCAGGAACAGTTGGAAGCAAGACAATGAAAACCTGGAAATCAGCCTTAGCTTCCTTTCCCAAAGGTTGACTCTTCTCCCTTTTTTATCCTTTACTCACTTTCGGATGCCTAGACACTGTACTTTCTAAGCCTTAAGTACAGACTCTGGAAAAACAACTCTGATGGAAGTATATCTAGCCACCATAGCAAAGGTTTCATCATAATCTTCTCCCTCCTTCTGGGAGAACCCTCTGGCTACGAATCTTGCCTTGTATTTATCCATGCTTCCGTCTGCTACATGTTTGATCTTGTATACCCATTTTGAAGTTACCACCGATTTTTCCTTAGGTCTAGGTACAATTTCCCATACCTCATTTTTCATAATGGATTTATGCTCTTCCATCATAGCTTCTTTCCATTGTCCCCTTTGAACTGCTTCTTCAAATGTGGTAGGTTCTTCATCTAGAAGCTTCGTCATGTATGCTGCATAACTTGAGAATCTTTTAGGTCTTTTACTCTTTCTGAATGTTCCTTCTGGAACCTTGAGTCTTTCTGCATCTTCCAAGGTATCTTCAAGCCAAGATGGTCTTTTCTTGGTCTTAGGTACGATATCTGAATCAATGTTTTCACATGGCTCCATAGGATGATTAGGTAGTTCTTTTTCATCATTTTCGTTTTTTGTGCTTTCTTCGTTAAGTTCTTCAATCTCTTCTTATTCTATAGTTTCTTCTATGGATTTCTTGAAGGCCTTCTTCTCATTGAATGTTACATCTCTGCTGACTTCGATCTTGTGTTGTTCTGGAATATATAGTCTTTGGATGAATCACTGTATCCCACGAATATCCCTTTCTTTCCTGAAGTTTCTAGTTTATTCCTCTTGTCCTTGGGAATGTGAGAGCAAACAGGACATCCAAATATTCTTAGATTTTCCACATTAGGTTTCTTACCTGAGAAAGATTCTTCTGGTGTCATGTCCTTCAATATACGATGAGGACTTCTATTCTGCACATATATTGTTGTCATTGCTACTTCTCCCCATAAGAACAGGGATAGACCTTGATCATTTAGTAAGGCTTTTACGGTTTCTTCAATGGATCTATTCTTTCTTTCTGCTACACCATTTTGTTAAGGATTATGAGGAACAATCAACTCCCTCCTAATCCCTACCGATTTGCAGAATGCAATGAATTCCTTTGATGTGTATTCTCCACCATTATCGGTTCTTAGCGTCTTGATCTTCTTATTCATGAGATTTTCTATTTCTGCTTTGAACTCTTGAAACTTGTTGAATACTTCGTCTTTTTCCTTGAGTAGATATAACCAAGTCTTTCTTGAATAGTCATATATGAAGATTACGTAGTAAGAAGATCCTCCTAGAGATTTGAATGGCATAAGATCGCAAACATATGAGTGTATTAGATCTAGAATATCCTTAGATTTGTTGTTACTGCTTGGGAATGGTTTCTTGATATTCTTCCCAAGGGCACATCCCTTGCAGATTCCTTCATGTGTAGATTTCAATTCTGGTATTCCTTCAACCATCCTTCTGAGAAAAGGTAATGCTTGATAGTTTATGTGAGCATACCTTCTATGCCAAAGCTCATTAGAGTTGACTTCGTCATGTACAAGAGCTTCTTCATTCTGTTCTAGTAGTCTATACAAATTTCCTTCACACTTCCAATAACCCTAGCATTCTCTATGCTGGAGTCTTTATGCCATGATAACACCTTTCCATCCACAAAGGCTATTCTGTTTCCTTTGCCTTCTAGGCATGATATGGATACAAGATTCTTTTCTAAACCAGGTACATATAAAACATTGCTTAAGTGAACATAGTTACCTGCTTTCATTTTGATGGAGGCTTGTTCGAATCCTTCCATGGGGTAAGTGGTTTTGTCTCCAAGATCTACCTTGTACGTGGTCTTCTTCTCATTTAGATTTGAGAGTCTATCTTGATCTCCCGTCATGTGCCTAGAAGCTCCACTATCGATTATCCACATGTCATCTTCAATCATTCCAGTAAGTGTTGAGTAGTGTAAAAGACTGATCGTTTCACTCATGTCTTTGGTTGACTAGTAATTGGTCATGCCTTGATCCAAAAATTCAACTTCGTCATTTCTGTCTTCTAAGATAGCCAAAATGTGCGTTGAACTAGGGTGCATCTGAATATCTTCTCCTTGAGTGAGATGCTCCATCACAAGGTGCCGGATCTAAGATTAGGGTTTATGCAACTGCTTCTGCTAGTAACCCTAGTGAGAGTGTCTTGGAAGCTGCTCTTGCTAGTAACTATGGCAAGAGTTCCTCAACGAGCTCAATATCCTAGAAGCTATGCTTCCTTCCAGCGTTTAGGCTGAATGAAGGAGGTGTGGGCCCATAACCTATTAGAATATGAAGGATTGTGCTCTTTTTACCATTGAAAATACCCTTGTCACCCAACCATAGGCCGAAGCCACCCTCCGAGCACCTTTAACTTGACAAAGAAGAATACTGGTAGCAATCAATATCCAAGCAAGGCTAATGCACCAAGCAAGAATAGAAACCAAATATGATCAAATAGTCCCACCCAGAAACTGGCGCAACACCTTCCCCATAAATTTGCGCGCAAAATTGCCAATTGCAGTGCACACAAATGGCTCTCTGCAATTCTAAGAATGTGTCAAATGAGAGACTGGCACCCTATATTTATAGTGGTTGTGGTAGACTTACTGGGGCCGATTTCTCCTTCTGGGTACTAATTAATTCATATTAATTATATTTCTTTAGCCGACATCTCATCTAGGGTTTCCTTTACTTCTTTGCTTCCTTCCAGAATATTCTAATCTCATCATAGGTCACAATAGAGGTTAATACCTCCCGAAGCTACCATAATATTAACAGTCCCAACTCAAAAATTAAAGGGGGAAGACCTCTCTACTTGTGTATGTGAATCAAGCTGTGAGAAGAACCTGATATGTTAATATAATTGGGGGCCCAAATTTGGAATATATCTTGAGTATTTATTCTTCTGAACGTATGGAATACTATTTTGTAATATATTTTATGTCTGATATGCTTAAATTACTTCCTTGTGAATGGCGACGCAACTCTGTTTCTTTATTATTAGTTAGGAAATGTTCAGAACTGCTATAGGTTTAATCTATCTTGCACAAGAATAACATGAATATTGACACTTCAGAGATTTGTCTAAGTATTCTCCTTACCCTTCCCTCTCTTTCTCATCTCGGTCGTGCTTCGAGTGAGACTTCTTCCCTCCGAGGAAGATGAAAATTCCAGCACCTTTTGTTAGTCACTATAAGATGGCTCTGGTATGATCACTTTTGTGCCAATAGGTTCCATCCATTTAGCACTCCCTTTCTTTTGGAGTAGAACTTTTTCGAAGTGATATATGCTAATCCTTCCACTAGTTGATCAGACGGATAGGATGGGTTCTCAATGGACTCCCCATATCAATGGCTCATGAATCTAGCTTGAAGGTCCATAGGTCTTAGTGTTAGGCCACTCATAGAGGCACACCTGTCAACCCGAAACACGTTGGCAAGATACGTGGCACATGTCTTAGTTCACCAACTTCTCTTTATTATGCCACAAGGACACCACACATGGAATCACCATTTCTTGACATGTGCACCCTCATGTGCTCTCGACGTGATACACACATCCCCATGATCAAATGGTTGAGAGGGGTCCCGAACGATCCTTTGATAGACGACCCGCATTACTTCACGACTCTGACATTCGAGGGTTTTGGTAATATAACACCTTTTTTCTCTCGAAGTGGTCAATGTCGGACTAACCATGACATATATTGAATGGTTAGGGAAGATCCCAAATACCCTCAGATCTACGCTTTGTGTTACTTCGCATCCGAGAAGTGGATCGAGGTTTAACAAGGGGATGGATACTACCATAACAGGTAAATGAACACCAACTGTTGGTCAACCATCAAGTTATCGGTCTGACAGGTCACCTTCGATGCACTTAGAAATTGCAATGTTCATTCACCCTGGAGCTCTAGACCCCAGAGTCCCAAATAACTTAGCTCCTTTTTGGGTGTAGTGAAGGGTTCCATGGGCCCGGTCCTAAGGAACTTTGTCAAGCTCCATATGCTGCACTCACGACTCTTGGCCAAAATTTTGTTAAGGTTGTGGGCATGATCCCGTGGTGTCTCGGATGACTGGTTTGAAGGAAGCACCTTCCATTCACATAAATTAAGTTCTAAAATAGGGAAAGGTATTTTCGAGGGATCAATAGGACTTTAGCAGTCCCGTAGAAACTGCCCCGACTCTAGACCTGTGAAGTTGATCCCTGGGACAAATACCTTGAAGATTACCCAACCAATCTAGAGGTCAAACTTGTCATCTTACAACCATTCAAATGCAATGCAATAGTTTACAAAAGAACAATAAGCACTATTACCATCAATTTCATACGAGGCACAATTTATCACAATTGCAGAAATTCAAATCATGCATTTCAATTCTAATACACATGGTATATGAAATACTTATCTATTACATTCAATCACCAACCCAATGACTGTGGGTGTTCACTTTTCCACCCAACCGTAGGCTTAGAGGCATTCATTCTTATCACTCTGGCCACCCTCGTGCCAAGCCATGGTATCACTACGTAACTTTTGAAATTTCTCAGAGATTCTTTCTCTATCACAACTTTTGCAAGGTTTATCAAATGCTCCCTCAGCATCAAGCTCATGACCTTCTGCTCAGGTTAGGTTTTCTGGGTTCTATCCAGTAACTAGAGCAACTTATTCTTTCATTTCTCCCTCTTAGCATATCCAGGTCGCACACCCTCTCCTTTTCCCCTAGAGACGTTCTAGACATTTCCTATTCCTTCAGTCAGAAGGAAATCGAGTCAGTCTTGGCCTACAAGAAAACTGCACTCTATGGTACTTCGGGATAAAAGTTTTTTATCTCCTCAACAAGATGCTCCATGCTTCCATTCATGGGGTTAGTTGATTGTTCAACCACCAATTCGTTGATTTTTCCTTGGGATCTGGATAAGGCTTATTATTTCAGCTAGGAGAATTTGGGTCATTTTGACATAATCAACCCTCTCTACAGTTTCCTCACTTTTTCCTATAGTGATATCATGGCCAATACTTCAAGGATTCACCCCCACAGTTAGTTATTGACAATCTAAAAAATAATACATTTACATTGTTCACATGCCATAGCATGGTAATCATAATTAATGATTAATTACAATATGGGGGAAACATGGGTGTTACAATCCCCTCCCCCTTTAAAAGGAACACCGTCCTCAGTGTTCTTTCTCAGTAACACCTGTCATGTCTTTGTCATTCGGCTGCTTCAGAAATATTGATCCTCTTTCTTGGTAAGGTCCTTTCCAGACTCTTGGCCTTCGTCATATGCCTTCAATAATATTGGAAACCAAGCATATTAATCACAATTTCAGGCGAAAACATTTTATTGTTGTGAAAAATTCACGAGGAAAATTTCATAATCTAGCACAATAATTATTTGTGCAGTTAGTGGATTTGCATCCATATGGTTTTCTTTTTATCTTAGCTCACTATTTTTCCTTGACATACCCATTGTGTGAATGATCCCAATAATTAGTTTATAAGAATCCTCAGAGTCTCCTCTTCCTTGTGGTCACTCACCCTCCAGGCCCAGGCTTAAGCAT
>JASDQU010416573.1:0-10298 GCA_032191745.1 Picea mariana
TCATTTGCTGGATAATAATAAAGGAAGGACCTGGCAATTTCTCTGGTGGACGTAGCCCACACTGGGTGAACCACGTAAATCTGTGTCTCTCTTGTATTGTGTGTCTTCTGTGTTTTTGTTTCTGCATTTGTTTTATTTTATTGCTCCGCGGTCCTGTTTTTCTAACATTCAATTCCCTGAGGATGTCCTAACTCTGTTGAATCCAGTCCTGAACCATGGGAGCCTTGCTATCACCGAAAGAAATCTCTACAAAGAAGAGAGGGTGATAACTGTACAAGGTCCTGAATGGAGGCATACCAATGGACATATGGTGAGGGGTGTTGTAATAGTATTTCCCCAAGTGAATCCATTTGACCCATGCCTTCTATTGTCCTACCACATAGTTTCTGAGGTAGCCTTCAACCCATTTGTTGACTATCTTTGTTTGTGGGTGATAAATGATACTAGGTTTCAAGGTCTTACCTACTAGTATGAAGAGATCCTGCCAAAAAGTACTCTTGAACCTACTATCTCAATCACTCACTATCGTTTTGGGCAACCCATGCAATCTAAAAACTTCTCTGAAGAATAGGTCTACAACCTGTGCTACACTGAAATATGTGGCAATGGGAAAAAAGTGTTCAAACTTCGTCAACCTATCTACTACTATGAAAATATAGTCCTTGCCCTGTACCTTGGGAAGCCTTGTGATGAAATCCATGGATATGTTCTCCTACTTCTGCTTTGGAATGGGAAGTGGTTGTAGTAGTCATGTTGGGTGAGTGTGTTCATCTTTGTTGCCCTGGCAAGTGTTGCACTCCTTGATGTGGTTCATCATATATTCATTTAGACCCTTCCAAGCAAAATTCTCTCGTACCTGATTGTATGTCTTGACGATCCCTTGGTGCCCTGCTACTGGTGAATCATGGCATGCTTATAACACCTTGGACTTGAAGGCTGATTCGGGAACCAAGAAAATTCGGCCCTTGTAGTAAATGATGTCATCCATAATCCCGAAATTGTCATCTATCACCTGCCCATCCATTGCTTCACAAGAAAATTTGTTCTTCGAATACTCCACCAAGAGGTGGGCCTTCCAATCTACTGAAACATTGATCATGGCATAAACTGATGGTCTCCTGGACAAAGCGTCTTCTACCACGTTATTCGTCCCTTTGGAAAATTCTATGTCGAATTCATCGGCATGTATCTTGCTCACCTACTTTTGTTGCCTTTCATTCAAGTCCTTCTAGTCTAGGAAGTACTTGAGGCTGTTGTGATCTATCCTCACAACAAATTTTACTCCAATTAAATATTGTATGAACTTAGCAAATGCATGCATGATGGCTAGCATTTCTTTGTCATAGATGGTGTAGAGGAGCTCAATACATCTCAATTTTCTGCTTTCATAGACAATTAGATGTTTGTTTTGCATAAGTATGACTCCAATGCCTACCCCTGATGCGTCACACTCTATTGTGAAGGGTTGTGTGAAATCTAGAAGTTCCAATACCGAGCATGTACTCATTACTTTCTTCATTTTTTCAAAGGTGGCCTATGCTTCTGGGTTCCATTTGAAGGCCCCTTTCTTGATCAAATCAGTCAAAGGTGCACAAAGTTGAGAAAATCCTTTGACAAGCCTCTTGTATTAGCAATAGATGCCCAAAAACCCCTTCAACTTAGTGAGTGTCTTTGGTGTGGGCAAGTCGATGATGGCTTGTGTATTTTCTTGATGTACCTGTACCCCCTTTACTTCGATAATGTGTCCTAAGTAAAGGAAATTTGTCATCCCAAATTCACATTTAGACTCCTTTGCATATAAGGATTGCTCCTCCATGATAGTCAGAATATGTTCCACGTGTTGAAAGTGCTCCTCCCAAGTCTTGTTGTAGATCGGTAGATCATCAAAGAAGACTAATAAGAACTTCCTTAATTGTTTGTTGAACAAATGATTCATGCACGATTGGAAAGTGGTTGGTGCATTAGTCAACACAAAAGGCATGAATAGAAACTCATAATGTCCATAGTGACACCAGAAATCCGTCTTGGAAATTTCTTGCTCCCTCATTTTAATCTGATGATAGTCGAAGTGCAAGTCAATCTTAGTGAAGTAAACTACCCCATGGAGCTCATCCAATATCTCATCAATCTATGGGATGGGATATATGTTTTTGATGGTCTTCTTGTTTAGGGTCCTGTAGTCAATGCACATTTGAGTTGTTCCATCTTTCATTTTCACTAGCACTACTGAAGATGCAAAGGGACTGGAGATCGGCCTGATGTGACCCATATCCAACAATTCCTTGATTGCCTTTTCAATTTCTTCCTTGTACTTCTTGGGGTGACTATAAGGAGTGGTGATGACAGGTTTCACTCCCTCCTCTAACTCTATGATGTGATTAAACCCCCTATCTGGTGGTGCTCCTGGTGGTATAGCTTCAAAGACCTTGTTGTGCCTATCCATGATCTTCTTGATCTCTAGTGCGTAGTGTGTTTCCCCCATTTTTTGTCCATTTTGAATGAAATTCTGCATTCATCTGCATAAGCGACGTCTTCTCTCCGAAATATGGCCTCCATGTGCTTTGATGTCACCACCCTTGGTATGTTTCCCATCATGCCCCTGAGAACCACCTTCTTCCTTGTTTCTTCTGTGAAAGACAATTCCATGGTTTTGTAGTTTGTGGTGATTGGCACCAATGTACTAAGATATTGTACTCCTAGTATGATGTTGGTGTCTGGAAGATCCATCACATAGAAATATTGTGCCAACTCATGTCTTCCCAAGGTGAGTTTCATCCATGAGATGTACCTATCACAAGGCATGGTATGTCCACATGCTAGCTCCACACGAAATCCCTCAAATTCTATTGTCAGTATGTGACTTCTTTGTAGTAATGATGAGTCAATGAAGTTGTGTGAAGCACCTCCATCAATGAGGACTGAAACCTTTTTCCCCTGTAACACCCCTCTCATCTTCAAGGTGTTGAATTTTGGTACCCTGCTTATGGATGCAATGGTTACCTTCTCATTTATTGCAAGGTCGTGACTAGCATCCTCTTCTTCTATCTGTCTTGTATTTTCAGCCTCCATGTTCTGTATGTGGCTGAAATCCTCATCCTCATCATCTGATATCACCTCAATATAGTGCACTTTTTTGTTACCCATGCACTTGTATGTTGGATCCCATGGTTCCTTGCAGGTGAAACATGATTGCTTCCTCCTCAGATCCCTCCTAGTGGGCTCATCCATCCTACCCCTTCCTCAGTCAAACCCCCTTGGGTATCTTCCCCCTTGGTTAATAGGGGGTCTTTTCTCTTTTCCCCCTTGATTGGGAGGTATAGGGATGAATCTCGTCTTAGCTGCCGAACCCAAGTCTCTGGTCTTCCAGATGGCATCATGCAAGTTGGTAGGCTTAAAGGCCTTGACCCAACACCTCAAGGGTTCCATTAACCCTTCTGTGAAAAGCATCATGAGTCTTGCTTGAGACACATCATGTACCATCACTGCCAACCTTTGGAACTGCTCTATGTAATCCTCTGGTGATCTTGTCTGTCTAAGCTATGTAATCTCCCTAAAAGGTAGCTCCAGATCCCCCTGATCAAATCTGTCAATGAGCCTTTTTGGCCCTTGGTCATGTAAGAAGGAAGAAAGTGAAGATTAAGGAAGAAGAAAGACAAAGTATGAAGTGCACAGAAGGCACACAAACCGAGGAAGGGTCGAAGTGGTTAAAGAAGCATGAAATAAGGAACAAAGTAAAGGAAAGCAAGTCGTCGAAGGAGAAGATCAAGGAAGACAAAGAAATAAAGAAGATAGATCTTGGACAAGCCAACAAGTGGAAGAAGACATTAATGGGTGCTTTGGAGCACCTCACAGAAAAGAAGGAGGAACAGGTCGACAAAGTCCTTAAAATTAGGGATATGTGGATCTAGGGTTTTGACAATATGGAGGGTTTTGGCACCTAGGCTTAGGTCTAGGGTTATCTAAGAGTGATGGAATGTATAAATAAAGGTCTAGAAGAGTTTAGAAAGGGGAGGCAAGAGTGGTATTGAGATTTAGAAGTGTTATGTTTTAGAGTATTCTTGTATTTTGGGTCTTCGGCTGGGTGCGGAGATATGCTCTATAGTTGGGTGCACATGGATTGAGAATAAAAAGGAAGAGAAAGAAGGATCTGCAGCTGAGTGCGCAGATAGAACTGTATATTTTCATATATTCGATCAATAAACACAGTTCTGTGAACATAGCCCTAGGGAGAGGGTGAACCACGTAAAATATTTTTGTTCTATGTGGTTGATGCTATGTTATTTGTTATCTTTTATACTGTTATTGTGATGTTATTTTTACTATTGAAGATAAGAAGATATAACAAACTTCACAAAGTTAAGCATAATACTATTAAGAATCTCTAGGTTGTTTTGCGTTGTTGTTTCAGAATCATCCTACATTTCCTCTGGTTGTAGACACATGTGTCCTGCAACCCCCCCTATTGCTACTTTGGGTGAGACTTCATCTGCTTCGTAGGTGTTGTCGTAAGGGCCAATAGTTAGGGTTTGTTGGTGCGTTGTTAGAGTTGAACCCTGGGTCTTCCCCTATGCCAACAAATGGTTTGGTTGCAAGGACCAAGATCTTCTTGAGGGAATGTCAAGGTGGTTCCCATCAAGGACAAAGATTCAGAAGTGAATAGAAGAATAAGAAAGGGACTTCGTTTTAGATCCGAACAATAACCCTAGCATTAGTGCAGAATAATGGTTGGAAAGGTACATCTTTACTGATGTGCATGAGATTTTTTTTGCAGGAGTTCATCAGGAGTTCTACGAGTGGTTAGCCAGACTAGCAGACACTCTGTATGAAATCAGATCTAGACCACATGTAGTTTGGACAACGGCGCAGATTAAGAAAGTTAAGAAAGTCGATAACACTGTGTCTAGAGCAGTGGATCTCTGGTTTGATAGCACTATTGGAGGGTACATTACTGAATTTTCTATAAACATAATAGAGTCATATAGTCAAGCAGAGAGTTATTTCTTCAAGGGACCTAGAAGAAAGTTTCTACACTTTTTGAAGCTGAAGATTAAGATACTATTGCATGAGAATAATATCTTGAAGATACAATAATCAATTGGATTTTAAAGCTAATGTTCAAGAATTCAGACAACGAAAGTGACACAGAGGTTGGACACATGCACAGTGGGAGATCATTCAGAAAGATTCCTCTTGTGAACCTGTTTAAGAAGAGTTACGGGCCAATAGCACAAGACGAATGATTCTATAGTGGAGAGGAAGCAGAGCAATCAGACGAAGAGTATTCAAAGTTTGCAAGGGCAGAGGAAGTAGAGACTGAAGAACTTCGCCGAGAAGAACCAGGAACTTCAGGTACTTCACCTACTGTCGAAGTAAGTATTACTACTCCTCCTGTTGTTTTTGCAGCACCATGTAACCAGAGTAATCAAAGTAACCAGAGTGATCAGAGCACTCAGAGTACTATTACAAGCAGTTTAGTACATACTCAGTTGAGAAACCAAGGAAAATCAATGGCAGATGAAATGAGGTTACCCATTTTCAGAGGAGATGGATCTGAGGATCTTGACCATCACTGGTTCTTATGCAAAGTTGTATGGAACATTAAGCAAGTCACGGATGAAGTTGTTAAGAGAGCTCAGTTTAGTACTACTTTGAGGGACCGTGCACTGAGTTGGTATATGAAGTTTGTTAAAGCATTTGTACAGCCTAAACCACTGAATGACATTAAGACTATGTTGAGTGTAGAGTTCAAGAAACCTAATTCAGAGTTTCAGTGCATTACAGAGTTGAAGGAAATCAAGTAGAAGGTGACTGAACCGGTTTGGGAATTTGATCATAGGTTTAATACCTTGACAGGTCATTTAAGTTTTCATATTCCAGATGAACATCATAAGGAATGGTTCATCGCTGCCCTCCTGTCGCACATTAGAGTTCCTCTGATGTAACAGAAGGTCGCTTCGTAGGCTGAGGCATTAGAGATTGCCATGAAACTAGAAGCATCTCCTGTAGGAGAATCCAGTCCAGGTATGAGTCAGATTTGGAATCATTTAACTAGTTTGTATTTACAGGTTGAAGATATGAAGAAAGACAAAGGAAAGCATAAAAGAGAAGACATCTGGTGTATCAGAAGTAAAGCAGAGGGATATGACAAAGAGCATTGTCCTTTATTTAGTGAAAACTTGGCCTCTGGAGCTCCTAACCCTTTGAAGCAAGCTACTTTACCATGGTGTGAGGTATGTAGAATTAGACACCGCCCTAGCGAATGTTATTATATGCAAAAATATGTCCAGACACCCACCAATATTTATTGTACATTTTGTAAATCTGTGGGGCATGACGAGAGGAACTGTAGGGCTTATGACCTCATACATGAAAGGTCAAGGGATGCATATAGAATTCAAGGAGAATTTTAGCCATAAGGGAACGTTGCGCAGTTCAATTCCCTGGGAAGAGGAAGCTTTACCCCTCGTGGTGGGTACAGATGAAGAAGGCGAGGAGGAGGCATGGGTCGAGGTCAAGGAAAAAATATTTGCTATAACTGCACTCATCCAGGCCATTTGGCAAGGGATTGTCAAAACCCTTGTACTACTTGTAGCTACTGTAATTCATTTGACCATGTCATTGAAGACTGTCCAGTATTGTTAGCTAAAGTTCAATAAAGACAAGGTGGAAACCAGCAAGTCAAGAAAATAACCGCTGAACCTCGCGATTAGGAACCCATAGTCGTTATTGTTACCAGAGGAGAGGTTGTCACAGGAGAAGATAGGGTGACTTCGGGAAAGACTACAGATGGATCAGGGATCAGGGATCAAAAGAGCTTCAGAATAGGTGCCATTGTTTGATCCAAGGAAAGAAAAGCATACTTTTGAAGAAGCAAGAAGAGAATTTGTAGGTGAACAGGCTTCTTCATCTAAGGAACAATCATAAGTAAGGGAATGTGAAATTCCTCCATCATTTGACTAGTCCAGCCCACCTAGACAAGGAAAAGAGGTAAGCAATCTTATGGACTGCTTATATGCTTGTATTGATTTGATTAAAGATGAAAGAGTTGTGCAGGAACTACAACACCTAATAAGACAGTATGAACTTGGAAGAATAGATCCTCTGTTGAGTAGAGTTGTGAATCAAGTATCTAGAAAAAGGAGGAAAAGCAAGGAATTGCACCTTAGTGCTCAGATTGGAGACTACGACATGGACTATGTGGTCCTCAACCTGGGATCAAAAGTAAATGTTATGACGAAACTGACTTGGGCATTGATGGGAAAATCTAAATTGATTTACTCTCCTATTAGGCCCAAGATGGCTAATCAACATGCGATGATCCCCTTCGGAAGACTAGAGCATGTCCCTGTGGAAATCAATGGAGTGAGGACATTTGCAGACTTCGAAGTGATCGATATTGTTCATGATAGCTTCCCTTATCCTGCGTTGTTGGGTATTGATTGGGATTTCAACAATTTGACTGTTATTGACCTGAAAAAGAGAAGAATGGCATTTGAAGGTGATGGCCTTAGGCTCATTGCACCTCTTGACTCTGATGAAGGTCGCAGATACACAGACCCTATAAGAGAAGAAGACCATGCTTATGAGCTAGATAACATCTATAAATTAATAGCAGGACAACATGATTATATTAATCCTACAGCAGATGGAAATCTAAGTTGGCGAAGTGAAAGTGCATGCTCGTCAGATTCAGAAGAAGCATTGGAAAATTGGCAAAACATAATGTATGAAGTCTCTATGCAGAGGTGTGCCAGATTGACCAAAGACATTCGCTGGATTGGCACATAAGTAAGTAATATTCCTACATTTGATGGCTTGAATAATTTAGAGATGTTTCTATTTGAATTTGAAGGAATTGTACCAGTACAACAGAGGTTGTTGGAACTAGATGAATCTTTGAAAGAAACACCAACTAGATGGTGGGGAACACACAAGAAGAACATCATGGAGTCGGTACAATGTCACACCTTGTTGACAGTACGATTTTCAGATCAAGTTGAAAGTTGCGAAGTTCAATACATAGGTTAGATTTTTCCTAAGGACCATGTGCGAAGTTGTGAGGAAGCCTGGAGAAACATTTTTAAACAACAGTGGGTACATAAGTTCATTAACACCTTAGATACTATGCCTATCAACTGGTATCTTCAAGCAGAACTGCACTTCATCACTAAAGATTGGTATGGTATGGCCCAGAACTTTATAGCTACGTTCTTATTTGAAAGTCAATACTCCACAGTAGATCAAGCTTTACAAATTGTAAGACAGAAGGTCTTTGAGGAGGCACCTAACCCCCCTCTTGAACAAGAAGAAGATGAATGGACTGTGCCTCTTTAGAGGTTACATGGTTGTTATAATATTAATTTCGATGAGGATGATGACCCTAGGAATGTGAACATTTCAGAAACTGAAGGACAAAGAGATATAGAAGGGGTAGGGATTGAATTACCTTTTGTTGGGCAGCATATTAAGATTAAGAAGGTTAATATTGGAACATAGCAAGCACCTAAGTTGGAAAATGTAGGAGACTATTGGGATGATGCTACTATTGGTAAGATTACAGAACTATTGCATGAGTATCAGGACTTGTTTCCAACCAAGTTCACAGACATGAAGGGCATTAAAGGGCCCATGGGATAAATTTAAATTCTTTTGAAAGCAGATGCAAGGCCTGTCAAGCATAGGCCTTACATACTAAATCTCAAGTACAAGTAGAAAGTTAAGATTGAATTAGATAGAATGATGGAAGTAGGACTCATAGAACCAATTGAAGAATCTGAATGGATCAACCCTATGGTGGTCCAAGATAAGAAATCAGGAGAAAGGAAAATATGTGTAGATTTAAGGAAACTGAATGATGCATGTCTACATGATCCATTTCCTACACCTTTTACTGATGGAGTTCTATACAATGTCAGAGGACATGAAGTTTATTCATCCATAGATGGATTTTCGGGCTATCACTAGATCAGAATTGCTAAGGAGGACAAACATAAGACTACATTTGCAATAGAATGGGGTTCTTTTCATTATACTATGATGCCTTTTGGTTTGAAGAATGCACCAGCCATCTTTTCCAGGGTGGTGTTCAAAGCATTTAAGGAATTTTTACATAAGTTTTTGGAGGCATCCTTTGATGATTGGATCATTTTTAGTCTACTGTAACACCCTGTTTCCCCCAACTTGTAAATATAACTGGACTGGCCAAGAACTATGGCAAACTCATGAATGTGAATATGTGATGTAAATGGACCTTGAGGAAGAGGTCAATGAATGTGTATAACATTCTGAATTTATTGCAGGACTGTTGATGAGGGGATGTGCAGAAAAGAGACCACGATGGCGGTGGAAGGCACCTGAAAAGGTGGCATTAACTTCCACCGAGAATTAAATACCGTATTTGGAATCCACTGGCCCGGAGAACCAAAAGTGGCTCACTGGCCCTGAAATTCAATGCCTCGCAGGCTGGTAGGCGGATGGCTTGATGAGGGATGGGATGGTGAACCGCCCATCTGTAGAGCCGTCAGGCCTGATTGGCGCGAGGGTAATCGTGCCACACGCAACCTCGCGAGAGGATAAGGCGTATGGCAGAAGCGATTAGGAGGGCAGACGCGAGGGGAACTCTGGCATTACGCAGAGTGAGTGATAGCAGAGAGGAAGGATTGCAACCTTCGCTCCTGGTCACTGGCAGACAGAGAGACGTGGTCTAAGAGCATCGTGGTCTCAGCTCAGGGGTGGCTAGTGGTAAATCCGTTGGGAGTCGTTGAACCTATGGTTGGGTGGAAACGAGCACCCCTCTCAGCAGTTACTCCCACTTTTGAAGTTATTTCTGATAAGTTTTTTGTTCATATTACATCTTGAAATTTATCTGCTAACATATATGCTCATAAACTGTGAATGATCTCATTATAATCACGCCATCACTTAATTTCTCCCCTCTCCTTTAATCACGCCCTCACTCCCCACGTGATTCCCTCTACCTTAACCTACGTATACAGTCGTCCTTCCCTTTGATTACGTAAATTCCCCCACCTCTCCACTAGTTACGCCTTCACTCTCCCATACGTAGGCTGCCACCCTCATTCTCCTTCATGCATTCGACCTTCCCTCAATCAACTCAATCTATTACCTCCATTCAATGCCTTAATTCCTCTCTTACCTACGTTTCCCATCCCAATGCCTATTTAAGAAGAGGTCGACCCTCTTAGTTAGTTAGTTGGAGTTTTGGAGAGAGTCAGTTTTGGAGTTTTGGAGAAGAAATCTTATCGTGCCATTTTGTAAAATTTTCCCATATGAATAAA
>JASDQU010416575.1:0-10300 GCA_032191745.1 Picea mariana
GACAGGATCCCATGAAAGTTTTCAAGCCGAGGAGTATGATGCAGGAGCATCACCGACTCATCAAGCGAACTAGCGCGGAAGTGGAAGATAGTTGGACAAGCCAGCACAAATTTTGAAAATGCTTTGAGATTGTTGCGTGATCTTAAATGAATCCATTTATGAAGGTGCACTTGTACATTGTAAATGGACCTTGAGAGGATTTCTCTCGTCCTTAGGTAGATGAGGCATTTAATATAGTTAATGCCGGTAGATAGGAATTTAATTCTAGATTTGATAGCTTTAGAGTCCGAGAGAGAAAAAGGATATAGACACCCTCATTGTATCATTGTAACATTAGCTAGAGCATTCAGAAGAGAAGAGCAAGCAGAGAATTGTATGAAGAACACCCATGTACAGGCATTTGAATTAATAAAAAGAAGCTTTGATTCAAATCCATGGTTTTGTGTTGTTTCTCTGTGTATTGATGTTATGCTCATGAATGTTTGCTTCCTATCATACATTTGCTTTTATGTGCTGTGTATGTGATTTCATGGTTGAGTTGAAGTCTGAAAGGAAGGGAGAATGAGTTTCAATTGTTTCTCTATTTGAGCAAGAATTCCTGCAAGGAGTGCAGTTGAAGTCGTCCGCAAGGAGTGCATTGACAGAAGGCTCAAATAGTTAACTTTTGTTCTCATTCACCCAAGAGTGAAAGTGGGTTACAGGTGCTGTGCAAGGAGTGCGCAGGCCAGAGAGAAGTCTCAGAATTGCAATTCTGAGCGAAGCATCGAAAGACTACTGCTGCAGGTGTGCACAGAGTCGGGTGCCTTCAACACTTAAGCATTGTTGAAGATTTGCCGCAAGGAGTGCATGCAAGGGTTCTTTTTGAAGACTGAAGTTGTAGAAAAGCTTAGAAGGAATAGGCCTTGGAATTCACCGAAGGGCAAGTGCAGGGAAGCTGCCATGGAAAGTCCGAGGAAAGCGTCGCAGGTTTTGCGAGCAGGTGAGCGAGTCTCGTGGGGAGACACTTCTTCATTTCATGGATTCACCAGGAGGAGAGCGGATGGTCAAAATACTTAGAGGAGGTTTCACGAAGTTTCGTGGGCCGTCGGATCTCACAGAGGTGCAAGGAGGTTACGACGAGAACGCCCGAGGGTTCGAAGCTCAGGAGGGAACAAAGCCATCGATCCGAGAGAGAAGGATCGTCATATATACACGTGACATCGCGTATCAGGGAATCGCGAGTCGAAGCACCAAGTTGTTGTAACGGAAATTACGATATCACGATCCACGATATCCCAACAAGCCCAGAACCGTCCATCAGCGGGGACACATGTCAAGATATCCCGAAGAGTCGGAGTTCAGGACATTGGAGGTTCAAAGACAGAGAACTCTTGCATGTTGGAATCACGATCCGCGATATCCCGATGGTGACGTAGCAGTGTGGGACCAAGGAAGTGAGTGGAGGACAAGTGGCATAAGTCATCGGGGTTTCGCGGCGAGATGTACCGATCCATCGACATCCAGATTCGCGATCCCGTGAAGTCCGATATCCCAATAGAAGTGACGGGGAGTCGAAGAGACAGCTCACGCATGTGTTGGGGCTTCAGCATATCGCGAGTCGGGAGTTGGTAAAGTGAAGTGTTCAATATCGCGAGTTGTGAAACCATGATAAGAAGTCCCGATAAGGTGAGAGAAAGTCAGCGTTGACTAAAGACATCGGGTCTCGGAGATTTGAGAGCCTAGTGATCAACAGAGAACTTGCGAAGCCGTGAGTTCTGATTCCCCGATAAATCAAGGAAGGGGGATCGCGCGAAGAGAACTGTGGGTGCAAATTTCTCGATAGGGAAATAGAAGGACCTTGGAGTTCTTCGGGCCGAGAAGAAGAAGATCCTGTGAGAGCGGACGTGCTCCGAGGAGTGCGGATGCGCCACTCACATGCCTGAAAACTTGTTCTTCCAATCCTCAATCACCTCTCTCACCTGGAGAGAGTGTTGTACCACTAGCCAACAAGCCACACGCAGTCCAGTACTGCGTGGCCACAACAACCCACGGGGAAAACAGACACAGGCTTTCCCAAACTGGTTCAACAATCACAGGATGGTCTCACGGTCACTGCTTTGGGATAGGGACTCCACACATAGACTTGCTCTGTTAGACAAAGGATGCATCGGCTTTTCAAATTTGACAGAAGCTCTCCCCGAATCAACACTGCGGCTCTTGGTTCAAAGGGTGAACGGGGTATACTCTTACAAAGGTTAGGCTGAATGTACCATTCAGCAGATCGGGTCCAATGAAGGAGAAACCCCTATCACAGCTCGATTCAACATTTTCACTGCCATTACAACATAGTCTCACGGCTATGGTTTCAGGATTGCATGACCAGGAATTCCCGCAGGGGTCAACACAGACTCCACGGCTCCGAACAGAGGTGTACTGGCTCTTCAGAACAAACACAGGCTTTTCTCCCGTTTCAGAATTGCATGAGAGTCTCTTGTAGAGGTCACATGGTTCACGCTCAGCATAGTCCAGGGATGAATGGAGGAGGAACCCCCCAACATAGCTCGTCTCACCCTTTTATTGCATGTGCCACGGTTGACACTTGTCCCCCATGCGACTGCATGCCTTCCTTCAGCATGCGTTCCTCCCTCCATTTGGAAATCACATGTCCTTCCAAAAGAACTTAGGTTAAAACATGTAATGCACATATCTTTTGGAATAATATTAAAATATTATTCTCAAGGCTTAAGCCCCTAGGCTCAACACTTAGCCCCTTTTTCCCACCTTCCATCCCCTAATCCCTTGCCCACTCTGTGGATGCTTAGTCCCCCATCACTCATTCATCATGTCGGCCTGCACACGGCGGTGTTTATATTTTTATTAATGCTCTGCATGATTACATATATAAAAGCAGGCTCTTGGCCTTCAACACTTAGGCTCCCTGGCCTAATAATCACATAATCCCCTAGCTTATATAAACTTGGCTCACCAACCTATAAAACATGCTTACAATTCATAATGCAAGCTTTACATTAGGGCTCGGCCTTGGGGACATTACACCGAGAGCATGGGAGATGGGTACAATCATCTTGGGGAAGTGTGTGAGCCAATAAAGAAAGACAAAGGAGAGGAAATATGTTTGGACAGTTACAAGAATTTTAGATAGTCAATGTTTTTGCATGAACAACAAGGGGAGAATGTAAAACAATATATTGGAGTTGGAGAAACCATGGAGGGAGAATTTTGTAGCATGCTAGAGCATTTATGGAGCATATTTGGAGTAGAACATTGAAGTATCATGTTTCCATTCCTGAAGGTTGAACTCCTATGTGAGTTGCATTGTAACAACAAGTGATTGATTCTATTTTTCCTTATAGTTTTCCTAGCAGTGAGCTCCCTTGCATTTTTTAGTAGTGAGATTCCTAGTTACATATGCAAGAGAGACCCTGATAAATGGATGGGACACGTTATGGACTTGGAGAAGTTAATGGGTACATTCCTTGGATTGGGTGGGTCAGGAGGAAGAGAACTGGTGGAAAATTGGGATAGTTGTAGGAGAATACCAGTGGGTTGTGGGATTTTCTGAGTTGTGACTGGACAGTGAGAGACCATTCTCTTTTGTGGATTGCTAGCCCCATCTTGGGGGTGACTTGTTGTTGATATTTGGAACAACGAGTCTATGGTTGGGTGGAACACCCATCCCAAGTAGTTGGTTGCACAATCGGTTTCAAATGATAAGTGTTTTATCTTGTTTCTATGTTGCATTATGAGCTTAATTGTTGTGTATTATCTATGTGTGTGAGAATGATTTATATGTTTTTGTGCTGAGTTATTTAAATTTCATTCATGTCATTTTTAGCATCTTATGGATGCTTTTATTTAATGGTATCAAATAATAGTTAAATTTTTTCATAATTCGTCGCTGGTAAGCTACAAGAAATCAGTTCATAGAAACTTTTCATGTATATGTGTTTTACAAATAGTAATGATCCTCAATTCCGTTGGGGGTTTTTACACACCCCACTAGTCATCCATTCCAAACCTCTTTTTTAACACAGTAAGGCCTAAGATTTGTTATCTTTTGTATTCTCAATTATCTTGATTTTTCTTCCTACCTCTTCATTATCTTCGAAACAACTCAAGCCCTTATCCTCCTCTCCCTTCATCACAAACCTTGCTTCCATCCATTTCTCTGCTCCACTCCCATTTATGGAACTTACACATACATTGATTGGCCACAATCCCATTGGAATGACACCTTGAGCACCTAAATGGTATTCAAACATAGTTTTAATTATAAACATAACTCTTGCTACCTATATGAATTTTTGTATCAGTTATTAAACCCCCCTTGAAGGTTGATCTCTACCAAGATGTGGACCACCATAATTCAAACATAGTTTGAATTATAATTGTAGCTCTTGCTACCTACCTGAATTTCCATATCATCTACCAAACCCTCCTTAAGGTCGATCTCTACCTAGATGTGGACCACCAAATGTGAAGTTGCATCTTTAAATTATATATAAAAATAAAAAAATGTATTCCTCGTGGCCTTAAAAAAAGACAAACCAAATTTGTAGATCCAACCTAGACAATTTAACCCACACATGAAGCATGGTGAGTGTAAGGAATCCTTCTATGGATGGAAGTAGGTGCACTTCCTCTATGGGATGGAGAGATGCCACAAAAGGTTGCAATGCTAGATCTTTCCTACTCGATCAATGGATAGAGTGGTGAATTGTTCCATGTTTCCTATATATGAGTCAAAACACATTGGGTGCATAAGATAGATGCATGCACCTAAGGGGATAAGCATCTCTTAGTCATTGGAGTTACCTTTGAGCACACTTGGGCATACTTTAGTGCCCTATCAAGAAAACTTGTTTAGTGCACTAGGCATAGTTAGGCTCACATGTTTGAAACAATGCCAACAATCATTGGAGACTAGATGAAGACATAAGATGATTCTAAGTTGTTTCTATAGGTAACACTCGATCCAAAAGCGGCCTAGTTAAGTGTCCCACCACGCCTTAGAATGCATTTCATCCAAGCTAAGATCCACACAATAGTCGTAGAGGAAACACTTCTAAGTGTCTTGGATCCTTTATAGTGGATAGGCCCCTTGGCTACCAACCAAGGGAAAAATTTCAATCAATTTTGTTAGGTGGATCTAATCATCAATGGAAATATACTACAAGCATTAGTGGATTTTGGTGCCTCTCACAACTTCTTGAAGGAATTGGCAAGTTAAATTAAAGTTAGAGTTGGATCACCAATGCATCGCGACTGATCGAAATTGGCCATGGTTACCTCGTTGGATGGTGAGTTATAACACAGAAACCCACTCGTCCGTCCTTGAAAAAGGCATTGACATAGAAGGGTTGCTTTGGAATGGGAGCATTGGGATAGTGGCCTACAAGGGCAAGATATTTCTGTTAGGCGTGGGAGATCCACATTTTCGTTTATTTCGTTTATGCTTGTCGGCGGCGAATCCCAGTGCTCCGAAATGGGAGATTCTGACGACATCGGATGTTGAATTCATAAGCATTGGCGAGGCCGCAGCTGCTTACAACGGAAAGCACAGCTTGAACATCATTGCAAGGAATGGATCGAGCGTGATATTGCTTGAATTGGATTTGGAAACGAAAGAGTGGAAGACGTTGGATGGGATTGCAACAGATCAAAAAGTGCATCTGGCGAAGACAGCAGAAACAAAGTTTTCAAGGCTTTTCATATCAATTTTAAATTTCGCACAGCTATTTAAAAGCTTTCAAGGCACTTGGTTTTGGCCCACACACATTTATTCAGTGTAAATCTATGTACTTAGATTTTTCATTAAATTTGTGGTGAAGAAATTAGAACCAGAATTCTATGTCATGGATTTATAATTTTTTTAAGTTTAATCAATTTCATTATTATTATAATTTGATTTATGATTATTTCATGAAGAATAAAATAAAGAAAGTTATAATTTTTATACTTAAATATGATGGCATTAAAAATACTAAATTTATATGTAAAAAAAATTGTTTCTCATACTATAATAAAATTTGTTTCTCAATCAAAAATATTTGACGAGTATTATATTTAATTTGAAAATTATAATTTATGAAGTGTTTTTGGATTTGTTCATATATTTTATAACAAGTTTTAAAAGGTATATTATAGGTCAAACTTCACTCCATAAAGAATGATATAAAGTGTTTGAAAAAGCATTTCTCTTATCATCATACCTAAGTACTTGTAAGATTAAATTCTTTAAAGTTTTATCACCATATAAAGTGAGAGGATAAATTCTTTATTAGATTTAAATTATCATTTTCTTGATTTTATTGATATTAATGATGAATATGTTCATAATATTTGTAAAATTGTTAGAGAACCTTGAATTTCTTGAAGATCTTTAATATTTTTTCAAAAGAAAACAATATTATTAACATATAAGAAAATAAATCCTATAATGTTAATCTAATGATCTCTTGAAGTTTTACCATATTAAGCAAATGATCTTTTTTCCTAGCATTACTCATCTTTCCGACCAACTGAAAATACCCTTGGGATTTTCATCCTTCTATTATTTTCCTCAAGTCACTTATGGAATTTTCATTAAAGAATCAAGCCATACAATTTTCTAAAAAAAGGATAATAATTATAGTTAGATAATTCTACTCACCATCCTCTATTTTGAATTTGTAAATAAGAACAACTAAAATTGAAATTCATTCTTTTATGGAATCCTTTCTTAGGACTTGATTGAAAAGATGATTAGTATGAGGCACTAGGGCCATACTACCAAGTTTTAATAAGATCTCATCTTTTTGTCCTTTGATTTTTATAAAATTAGTCAAACTTTTTACCTTCAATTGAGAAAAAATAAATTAGTGTAGTGACATGGAACATGAGTTGAACATAATTTTTTTTGTAGGTAGGAGATACATTATTCTATGTTAACATTGATGATGCTACCCCAAAATATATGTTCTCTTTTTTATATAATTGTATGAATCCATCTTGATTTTATGTTAAATATAATTGGTTGTAGTTCTTTTAGTTTCATTAAAGACTCTTCTAATAATTCTTATTGCAATTTTAGATTCTAAATCATACTATCAGTTTCAAATGTAGTATTTTCTTGTGATATACAATTTTTAAGAATATTTTCCAAAGCACAAAAACAATTGAAATGAAATTTTAGATATAAATTCTCAATTAGAGTGTCATATTTTATATCACAATTGAACAATCCCTATAAATCCTTTGAGAAAATTGGAAGTATATTGATAAACAAAAATCTAGAGATGACATATTTTCAATTTTATTTCATAAAGAAATATAGAGATGACATTTCATTACTTCTACCCTTTCCATGAATGAAATTCATAAAGTGAAAATCATGTCTTTCATCTAACCAACTAAAAATGATGAAGCCATGGAAATAGGCCATCTTAAGAAATTCAATTCTGTAACAACTCATTTCAATATCTTCAAAGATTATTTTATATCTAATGGATAGGTTAGAATCAAATTCTACCCATGAAGATTGAGATTAGAATGATGTGGGTGAAATCATGAAGATGGGTTACATTTTGCTTGTTTTATGAGAAAAAAATTGTATTTTCACAAATTCTTCAATGCATACAAAAATATTTTTTTAATTTAGAAGTTCACTTTATAGTAAAAGCAAAACTTGTGAAGAATTTTGTTAGCTTTCCAATGACTATTTTTCAATTTTTTTTTATCACAATTTGATATGTCAATTTGACAATTGTTTAACGGTATGTTCCTTAAACATGAAAGGAATGATAATGAGTTACTTTTTTCTAAAACAATGTATCTATTATTAAACTTATGTTTTTAAGAAATGAAATATATTAAAACAATCTACAGAGACTCTATTTTATTATGACTATAATTTTGAATCTAACGAATGAATATTATAATTTCTAGAATTTTTTTAAGTTGACCAAGCTTAAAATGTTGCAGATTTTAAACACATGTTTTTCTACACGTTGAATCTATCTTAATTTTTACTTAAAATTAAAATCTAAATATACCCTTTTGAAAAGAACAATTTAAGGATTATGAATATATTTTTTTCCAAATTTTTCACTGTATATTTTTAAAGATACCGATATTTCATTTCACCGAATCATAACGTGTGCTAAAAATATTTTGTAGTGTTTTTCTTTTTAAATTAAATAAAAAAAGATAAAAATAAAGAAAATGAAAACAAATTATAAGAATTGAAAGTAGATTCAATTTTGGAATTGCTGGTGTCATTTTCGAAATTAAATTCTCAGTATTTGTAGGAGTCTGCAACCTCCGAAGATCAGGTAAGCTTGGGGAAATTCTCTAGTTTTTGTTTTCAGTCCCAATTTCATGCTTTCGGCCGAAAAACTAATATTTCGGACGAAAGACTAAAATCTAATGGAAACCGTCAAAACTGAACGGTTTTCAAGGTTTTCGGCTCAAAAAAAACTTCTTTCGGTCGAAATGTTGTTGAGTGAATTCCATCGGTCAGAAAAAATGAAACGACACGTCGTATCATTTCATTTCACACCAAATTGTATAAATAGGCTTTCGGCCGAGAAAATTTAATACAATTCATCGGATGGACAAATAGATATAAGCTCGGGGATAGGGATTTCAAAGCATTTATATTACTGATTGCAGCTGTATTTTTTTCTTTCTTTATTTCTTCCCTCTGTTCCATAGGCTTAATCGGAGGATCGATATCGATACATGATGGTTTTCTAGAGCACTTAAACAAAGTTTCGAATAATATTTTTGGTTTTTGTTGAATAAGGTAATTGATGTTTGTTCAAGTTTTTATTGGAGTAACAATTTATATGTTGAAAGATAAATGTTGAGAATTTTTTCAAGGTGAAGTCTTTGTTGAACATATCTTTTACAGATAACTATAAAAGGCATGGGAAACAAAAGTTTGCGCAAGAGAAAATATGATCGCACTCGAGATGATACTCGCCAAA
Organism: Picea mariana; assembly: GCA_032191745.1. Lineage (NCBI taxonomy): Eukaryota > Viridiplantae > Streptophyta > Pinopsida > Pinales > Pinaceae > Picea > Picea mariana. The sequence goes on from JASDQU010416575.1 coordinate 8,970, forward strand.
TCGAATAAAGGAAAGAGCTTTATTGGAGAAAAAACAAGAACATGCAAATATTGAAGAAAGAAACGATGATAATGTCAATAGATATTTTCGATAAGAAGAAGTTCAACCAGGTATGCATGCACATATGATGATCGAGCACACGACACACATTGGGACTGTATTTAGAAAGTACATAATTCAAAGTATAGAATTCAAATTTAAAATATTGTAAATAATATAATTGATTGTAATTACAATTTGATGTTTTTCAAAAAACATAAATAGATTTGTTTCATAATGTCGAAGAAGACATTGAATCCGAAATTGAAGCAGAAGACGTTGAAACCAAAATTGAAGCAGAAGACAAATCGCCTATAGGTATGTACATACATTTAGATTAATACAAGATGAACACTCAAGTATATATAATTTAGTGAATTTGTGTTCGGGTTATGTTTTTTAATATAAACTTTAAATTGAAATATGCAGGAGAATCTATCAACATTGATGATGAAATATTAGAAAATGTTGATACTGACAAATTTGGGAAGAAAAAAGATAAGCATTATAAAAAATATCGAACTAAGAATATGTATAATACTTTTTTCAAAGATGAATCAGTAACAATACAAGCTCAACTTTTACATTGTCTAATGAAGTCAAGAAAGTTAAAAGAAGCTACATCATTATTGGGTATTCAAAAGTCGATAAACGACACAAAGGTGAAACAAAATGACTTTAACAATATAACTAGTGTATTAAAATATTTTGGAAAATCTCGAAAATAAGATGTTTGTGTTGCACGTAGAACGTTACAAACAACAATTGTTTCGGGGAGCAATAAAATATCGTTTGACCCGACACATGGCAAAAACGATGGGAACATCAAGAAAAACATTACAAAAACATAGAAAATTTCGATTGCAAGTAGATGTAAATGATGAATTGGCTTGTTGGACAGTGATTTCTAGACAACCCTACAAAGATAGACTTGCATAAAATGTTAAAGAATTGGCCCGTAATTGTTGGTTGGAAGAATCTCGTGTTTCACCGCATACAAGGGATGTGTTGCGATGAAGAATAGAATGAAAACAATATGAAGAACATCCAAAACATATATTATCATGACGCAAATAGAGTTTGTAACATCCCGCTTTGGCCCACTTACAAAACTTATTCTTTGAGGACACTTACTCGCAAGTGATCTAGACTTTTCTGATATTAATACATTTATGCTTGATTATGATGCATTCTGATAGACGACATGATGTTTTACTACTTGATGTAGAGAGGTGCTATTGACTCTGTTTCATTGAGTGTGCAGGTTTTTGGACCTTGAGAATGCAGAGGCA
>JASDQU010416578.1:0-10337 GCA_032191745.1 Picea mariana
CTCTCAAAAAATATTTATTTGAGGTTATTATCTAGCTGAAGAAATAGTCTCGTCAACCTATGGCAACATCATCTAGACAAAAATTTTGTGGTGATACTCTGAATATATTTTTTCGTGAATACCATAACTTCTAGTGGTCAAAAGCATATTCATATTATTCCTCTCCTCCTGCATAGAAAGACATAATTTTGGAATCTAGAATCGCTCGTGATGGGTGTGTTCTTGAGGTTTTTGATTGTAAAGAACTTATTTCATGGTGTGTGGAGAAGTACATGCCAAGTCAAATAATTATACAACTCCATGATCATTCTCCTATTTCCCTTTCACCGCAAGTTTTTCGCAAGATGTTAAAGTTTCCGGAGCCGACACTTACTTTTAAAGGTGAAGATTGCAAAGAATTCTTGAAGAAACATTACAATGGGCTTGACCTCCTACCTGAATATTTGGAGAATCCTACATCTATACCAGCAGACATTACCAGAATCTAGGTTGAGTCTTTTAAAAACCCCTATCGAGAAATTGCATGGCTATTTACTAGGTTGACAGGTTAGGAAATCACTGCTTCTATCTCTCACATGATTTTATATATTCTATATTTTATAGTGCAATAACAAACCATGTTTGATTGGGGAAAATTGATTTCTATCGAAATCTCGTCCCAGTTATCACACTATAAAAAGGACATAAAATTCTTTATGGCCTCTTATCTGATATTTTCTATTGTGCATTGTTGTTAATTCCCAAACTTAACCATAAGTAAGAGGGTGAATTGTGAAACATATCTAGTTACCTTTTGGTATCAAGCACTATGGAGACATAAGACCCCTCTATTTTTCTATGAAGTTCATAATAATTTTGTTTCAGTATTCAAAAGGTTGTTGTTTGGCGAAAACACTTCAAGGATATCTTACCAAGCTATCATATTTTTGGAGAAAAAGGGAACCATAGAACAAATGGAGAATCACAATGTCATAAGGATATTCTTCTCGAAAGAGAATCCTTGTTTTCTCCCGTATCTTGTATCTGACAAATTATTTATTAAAAAGGTGGAAATACAATATAACTTTTGGCTACATTTTTTCCATGAAAAAAGGAAAAGGCAATTTATTCCTTTGCCATGGAATATTGGATAGTTCATGTTCAGAAATATAAATAAAATTAACGAATTTGAAAATCATTTCAACAATGTGAATTTAAAGTATGCTGAAAAGATCAAAGGTTTTGATCCGAACACAATATTTGTGGGACATATGATTTCAGTGGGTTTCAGTGAATCTTTCATATAAAATATCTTGAATAAAGAAGAAGAAGGTAACAACCAAAGCACTGATGTACATGATTCTAGTGATATAGAAACATTACTCAATAGTAATGATTTTTATAAGCAAAGGGGAAAAGGTCCCAGTGAAAGAGTGCTCCATCTCCATTGTTACTCCCAATAATACTACATCTCGGAGAAATGCTCCAATGACCCACCCATTTAAAAATGTTGTCAACAATAGTTCAAGTGGAGGGGGAGAGAAAAATCCTCCCCTTGAGAAAATTGAGAGTTCACACAAGCTCCCCATGAGAAAGAAAAGGAAAAATTTAGTGCAAGAGGAAGAAAATAATATTATAGAAAATGACATCCAGATATTTTCTTTGGAGGACATGGAACTAGAAGTAGATATTGAGAAAATATTTCCTGCAATGGAACAACCACTTCTTAACAGAAGAATGCCTACCCTGGCCTGAGTACGCACTCTTTGGTCAATAAGAAAGGATATCGGCGGTAATGGTCCTCATCAACCTACCTACCATTTTCTCTTGCCCGAAGCTGACTGATCACGAAGCTACCTTATCAAACTTTATCCCCAGGCTGTCTCTTATCACAAATGACTTCCAAGAATATATGCGGTATGGAAACAATACTCATCTGACAATGGCTTATAGTGATGACTGACCAGTTAGCAGCCAACCAGCCGACTTTGAGGGTAAAAATAGGCCCCTCTCCTACACTTATGAAAAGCATAAAAAATATGGCTCAACAAAATTCTTTATTAGAAGTCGTTGGAAATGAGATCTTTAGTGAAGAAGAATCCTTCACTTTTCAAAGTGTTGTTTTTTATAAAGAGTCTAAAAAGTTTGTTGTAGAAAGAAGTGACTAGAAGAATAAAAAGGGAAAGTCCCACTTAGAGGTTGACCTGAAGGATATGCGACCATCCCAAATTTCCAAAATCCACAAGGCAACCGAGGATGCTCTTGACGACACCAACGATGGTTTAGAAGATGGAAATGATAAATTGAAGGAAAGGATCAAGGAATTGGAAACTACCTTGATGCCTCTTCCAATCCTGGCAAGTCCTTTATCAATGGTTAAACCAACTACACCTGCTATTAAGTTAAAAGGATCTTCTAGTTTACTCATAACATTCCAAAGTTATGTAGAGAAAAACATTAAAAAGAGAATGTCACTAATAATAGAAGCATGGGAGGTATCAAAAAATATTGTTTCTTTCAGTTTAAGGGAACATGCTTTTCACGAATATCTCCAGGTTGATTTAAAGAATGAAGAAGGATTCTATGCTGACGTTGTTTTCCATTTGGGTTAAAAGTCTCAAATATGATAGAATTGAAAACAAGAGAAGAGGATCTGCCATTTCCAAGTCGAATTAAACAACTAAATGCATGTTGGAAAGAAAATATCAGATATTTGAATAACATTGTCCAAGCATGTAGTGAAGCCATAGTAAAAAGAGAAGAATTGTTAAAAAGACTCACAGGGATAGATCTGGCAGGAAGCATTGATGAGGTACAATATCCTAAGTTAATTATCAATTCAATGTTTATGACGAAGCAACAATTTGATGAACAAATAGAGATATTAAGGGGATTATCAACTTAGAAATTTTATGGAATAATTGAATATAATGTAGAAGATATAGATAATTGGCTGGTTGATTATTTTGTGAAAAATCAAGATATTGAGGAGGCATTTGAAAGAAAAATTATTTGGAAGGAGAATTATTCAATATCAAAATCAGTCATGAAATAAATGTTGCACCAATGAAAAATTACATTGAAGATTGGTTTAATTTTTTTTTGATAAATTAACTAAAGAAGGCCAAGAAGCAACAATTGAGATGATTCCTATAACCGTCAATGAAGAAAATAAAAGGACAACAACAAGAAAGTTAAAAAGGAGAGATACCATCATATTAAGTTAATGCTGATCACACCTTGCCTTCTTTATCATTTTTTCATCCAGTTACTCTCCTTCTTTGACTAGAAAGGTTTAATTGAAATCTGATAACTCCTTCCTGTCTTCTTTCCAGGTCTTGCTACTTTGTCATTGCCCACCATATTCTCTCCACAATTTAATTCTTGTTTATATTTAATTTATGGTCCGTGGGAGCCCTAATCCCAGTCATAAGGACAAACACATTTAAATTTGAAATCTTTGTAACAGACTTTATATTTCTTAGAAATCCAAAGAGAACTATTTCTGGATCAGTTTTGAAGGTGTTTTATAACTCTGAGTTTTGAGTATAAAATATTTGAGATTGATCTATCATTTTATTTATTTGAGATCAACATGTGTTTACTCTATTAAATTTTTCTTATGCGTGCACACCATTTTCTTTTATTTTTATGTGATAACAAATCTTTAGTTTAATTGTGATGGATGTGAGGAAATTTTGCTTATCTTTTTCAAATATGTGATGTGTGAGGTTCCTGGTCATCTCTCAGGAACTCTCTTAATTTTTTTATTTTTTTTTTGCAACCTTTATATTTCTTTTAATGTCACGTTGGGATTTCTCAAAGTCCTATATTCTTTTGAAAATCTAGAATTATAAGAATATCTTGAAATAAAGAGGAGTACCACCTCTATAAAAACACAAGGGGATTTCTATCCCCGTGAGGTTTCCATTTCGGTCCTAACAGATTCAAGCGTCAACATTTTTGGCGACCATACTGGGGAATCAATTGAAAATTTGAAATTTGGTTTAACATCTTTTGAAAGATACATGAATTTTCCCCTGGATGATTAGCCACACCTAGAAGTTGGATTGAATAATCAATGTAGCATCTTGCATCAACTATATAATCTGGTAATAATGACAACCAAGACCAAGGAATAGTTGGAAAGATCTTGGCAGACATTGGTCTGAGAAGAAGAAAGATAAATCCTCCGTAGACAGAGGAGAGACAAGAAAAAAGACTGAAGAAACGAAAGACAAGCTTTAAGAGCACAAGAACAAGGTTGGAATTGAAGTTGGATGAATACAAGGGACCCATTACCACAAGTAAAAGCAAGAAAATATGTATTATAAGAAGTGGAAAACATATTCCTGAAATATCTACAGACATGGAAAGAAGAAATAAACAACCATGAGAAGAACCACGAAGAGAATCTCATGAAGAAAGACAAGGAGGTGGAGGAGGTGGCAGAAGAAATAAAGAAGATCTAATATTTGGAAATGGAAGAAGAGTAAGAGATTCCCCCTTAAATCTTCGAGGTGAGAAACATGACCTCCCTGTACTCCCTAAAGTTACTTTGAAAGAATTTTTTGGAGATGGAACAATTGATTCCAAAAGACACCTTGATCTATTTCTTGATGTTTGTGATTTTCATCGCGTTGAATATGACGATGTGATGGTAAGGTCATTTCTTCAAACCTTATCAAGATGAGCCTATGAATGGTATACACCATTACCCACTAGGTAAATTGGTTCATTTAACGACCTCAAAACCATGTTCCTAACTATGTTCACTCCCCCAGTTGCATATCATACCCTTACTAATTTCGCCCAGATTGGTTTGAGGAAGAATGAGAGAATATGAGATTTTAACCTCAGATTCAATAAAACTTTGAGTAAGATCCCAGAAGATAAAAGACCCAATGACCCAGTGACACTTGGTTGTTATATGAATGCGATGCACCCAAATGTAAAATATGCTATTAGAACATCCAAGATGGATACCTTGGAGGAAGCGATGATTAAGGCCATTGAGATGGAATAAATTATGATTGATATGGGTGTTGACCCCGATATTATCTTGGGAAAAGTACAGAGGCAACTGGGAGGCCTAAATATTGATGATCAAGGAGCCTCTAGCTAAAAAAAGATTGAAGAGCAGAAGCCACGATCGATCCAAAATCAAACAATTGGAGGAGGATTTTTTAAGGGAACCATACGAAATGTGAAGGTATATCTTGTTGCGGCACAAGAAACTAAGCAACAAATTGAGATTTCTCAAATGAATAGAACCATCAGGCAAATGCAAAATGAGATAACCATATTAAGAAGGGGTGATAATTATATAGAAAATTTGAGAATGCCGGTCCAAGAGAAAAGAAGGAACCCTCCCCAAGAAAACATACTGAGGTTTGAAAACACTGATAATTAGAAAAGACAAAGGCTTCCCAGGAAACCAATCCCAAATGCAACTGTGTTGGATGATATATACGATGAGCAAATGGTTGAGAAAGGAAATGATTATTTACTTGATGAAAGTTCTGAAACTGTATAGATGGACATATGCGAGATATCCATGTATATATTTGAAGAAGGTGACAATGACCCTGACTCACAAGAGAATGTTTCCCATAGACGAACATTTTTAAATAAATCCAAAAATAAAATTGATTCTGAAAAGGAAAAGGAAATAATTAAAGAAAATGTGAATGAGAAATGTGCAAATGAAAATGTGACAGATAATGCTGGAAGCAAGAAGCAACACCTGGTGTCAAACCCTCCCCAGATGAAATATAATGTTATACAGGACTTGAGTAAGAGAAGAATAACTCTTCCTTTTACAGAAGTGGTAAAGATCCCTCAACAAAGGGAAAATATTTTGAGATTGTTGGATGATCCATTTGGAAGAATGGAGGCTATTGTTATAAGTCCAAAACAAAGACAAAACACATCAACCGTCAAGTTCAGAGGTAAAATCCCACCTTTTTATATCTCAATTGAAAATCATGATGTTGCACTTCATATTTGTTTAGTTGACATTGGCGCGAGCAATAATATTATGCCATTGGAGGTCATGGAGGCATTGGGCATGAGTTGCACCAAATATTATGAAACTGGTGAAAATATATATATGCAATTGATTCTAGACAAGTGCCAGCTTATGGTGAAATCAAATATTTTTATGCTTGGATCACGACGACTCCCCATATTATTACATTTTTCAATATTGTTGTGGTAGACCTTCCTCCTGCATATGGAGTTTTCTTAGGAAGAGATTGGTCGTCTATGACTGGGGGATACATAATGAATGATGAAAGCTGCACGATGCTTCCAGATAAAGGAGGAGCAATGATTAAGGTCCCTCGTGAACCCAAGAGACTCTTTTCCTTAAAAAAGAAGGATAATGAACTAATGAAATATTATATAGACACCGGGATCGGAAACTATGCTATCCTAGACATGGAGCAGATTGAAGACATGGAGCAGATTGAAGATATGGAGAATCAAAAGCATCATTTTGAAGGTTATTGGAGGATGTCATTTGATGGAGCTTGCTCAAGTTCCAGGAGTGGAGTTGGAATCATCCTTATAAACCCAAGAAAGATTGTGCATCCACATGCTATCAGACTTGAATTTGCATGCACCAATAATGATGCAGAATACAAAGCTTTGATTCAAGGAATGATTCTTGCATGAGAACTGAAGATAGAACATTTAATTGTGACAGGTGACTCTGATTTGGTAATAAATCAAGTTACCCAGAGATATAATATTAAAAAGGAAAGACTCAAATTATATTTCAAAAGAGTTAATGAACTAATGGAAGCTTTCAACTCTTTCAACATTTATTTCGTCCCAAGGGACAAAAATTAGAAGGTAGATTCATTGGATTTGGAGGCCTCACTGTCAAACTTGAATGATGTTCAGAGAAAAACATCTTTTCAAGTAAAAATAATATTCCTACCTTTTGTACCTGATAATCAAGAGTATTTACAAGTATTTGAGAATGATGAAGAATTGGAATTTTTTTTGACGAATGATGATGAAGATAAGGATAATCACATAACTTCTGTCCTGAGGAATTGTATTCAATCTGAGTCTTTTTTTACAAGATACGATCATGCTAAAAACCTCCTAGAAGAATCATCGCTCCAAAATGTCCAAGAAACAAGAAAAATTAATATTGGAACTGATAGTTCCCCAAAATACGTCAATTTGGGAGTTGATTGCACAATTGATGAAGTTGATCAATATGTCAAATTATTTAAAGAATATCTTGATGTGTTCGCATGGAGTTATGGTGATTTGAAGGCACATGATAAAACAATATTTCAACACATTATTCCCTTGAGAGAAGGGGAAAATCTTGTCAAGCAGAAGATAAGGATAATGAACCCCAAATTAAAACCACTGGTAAAGGTTGAACTGAAGAAATTAAAGAAGGTTGGAATAATATACCCCATTAGACATTCTGATTATCTTTCAAAACCTGTAATAGTGAGAAAAAAGACTGGGGAGATTCAGATCTGTGTAGATTTTAGGGATCTTAACAGATCAAGCGTAAATGATAATTATCGTTTGCCTAACATGGAGTTTATTCTCCTACAAGTCACATGATCATCTTGCATGTCCATGTTAGATGGTTTTTCTGGGTATAATCAAGTCTGGGTTGCTGAAGAAGACATAGGAAATACAACTTTCATAACATCTTGGGAGACATATGTATATGCTCGGATGCCCTTTGGTTTAAAAAATGCAAGAGCTACATTTCAGAGGGCTATGGATCATGATTTTGAGGGATTGATAGGAAAACTCATGGTGGATTATCAATATGACTTAACAATACACTAAAAAACAAGGAGTGATCACATTCATCACCTGAGAAACGTTTTTGACAGGTGTAGGTTATATGGTGTTTCATTAAATCCAAATAAATATTTATTTGTTGTAACTCAAGGAAAACTATTGGGTCATATTGTGTGCAAGGAAGGAATCTATAACGATCCAAAGAGAGTTAAATCTATAAATGAACTCAACCCCCCATCATCTAAGAAGGGAGTTCAATCATTTTTTGGCAAGACTAACTCTGTACGAAGATTTGTCTCTAACCATGCAAGTATTATGAAGCTGATCAATTTATTGTTGAAAAAGGACCAAAGGTTTGAATGGACCACATATACACAAGAAGATTTTAATAATATAAAAAAGACAATCACTACAACTCCAATCCTCATTAGCCCATATTTTCAAAGATACTTCATCATTTATTCATTCGCTACAAAAATGGTTGTTTCATTTATTCTTACTCAGAGGAATTCCAAGGGTGAATAATTGCCAATTAGTTTCATGAGAAAGACCCTTGATGATTATGAATGGAGATATTCAGAATTGGATAAGCGAGCCCTATCTCTTGTGAAAGTGGTGGTGCACTTTTAGACTTACATACTAAATTATCATGTCATTGTGTATATTCCATCCTCTCCTGTGAATATGCTTTTAAATCAACAATTGAGAGAAAGAAAATGGGCAAATTGGCTAGCAAAGATTCAAGAATATGATATTGAAATTAAACCTTTAAAAACAGTTAAAGGACAAGGTTTATGTAAGCTCATTTCAAATAGTGATTCTTTGGATGGAGTAATTTCAATCTCAATAGCAGAACCCATGCAAGTTTCAGAATGGTATAAAGATATTATATTCTACTTGAGGTATGGACAATTTCCAGTCACCATGAACCATAAAGAGAGAAGAACATTGAAGATGATGTGAAGTCAATATGTGTCGATTGCTGATATATTGTTCAAGAGGAACTATGATGGCATATTGTTGACATGTGTTGATGAAAGAATTCCATGAAGGTATATGTGGTGGAAATTTTGCATCTGCCACCACTACCCATAAAATAATAAGAGTTGGGTTTTATTGGCCATCAATTTTCAAAGACTCATATGCTACCATAAGGAAGTGTGTATCTTGTCAACAATTTTCAGGGAAAATGAAAAAATCTGCAATGCCATTACAACCTATATATGTAGAGCAACCATTTTCCCAATGGGGACTCAATGTTGTTGGACCAATAAATCCAAATTCAAGCAAAGGAAATACGTATATCCTCAACGCTATAAGTTATTTTACAAAGTGGCCAGAAGAAATAACATTAAAAAGGGTTGATTCTAAAGAGTTGATTAAGTTTCTCAAAGATAATATTTTGTCAAGGTTCAGTGTCCCAGAAAAATTCATTACTGACAATGGCTCGATTTTCGTTAGCTCAAAATTTACAGAATTTTGTGGAGAATATGGGATTCTTATGGGGAAGTCATCAAATTACTATCCACAAGGGAATGATCTTGCTGAATCCACTAATAAGAAACGAATTCAGATATTGAAGAAACCTATTGATAAGAACCAAAGGAATTGGCATTTGAAGTTGATTGATACTTTTTGGGCGAGAAAAATGACTCCAAAAGACAACACTGGGATGTCTTTGTACACATTGGTTTATGGGAAAGAAGAAAAAATTCCAATTAACCTCGAGCTAAATGCCTTGACTTTTGTAGTTAATACAGAGGATGCAGAAGATAGTTCACCTATGAAAAAGAGAGAACTAGTTATTGAAATTGGAGGAAGAACAAAGTAAAGCCTTGAATAGAACTTCTCAGTGACAACAAAGTATCAAAAAATATTTTGATCAAAATGCTACCGTAAATAATTTCCAAAGGGGTGAACTGGTGTTAATCTAGAACAAAGCTAAGGAGAAACCATCGATGCACACAAAATTCGAAGCACTTTGGGTTGGACCATATATCATTGAAAACATCCCGGGTTTTAATTCTTATATGCTCAAAGATATGAAGGGTAAAATGTTAATGCTACCTGTTAATGGGTAACATTTGAAAGGTTTCTTCACCTGAAATTTTCTCATTTCATTGTACATAATATCAATTTACTTAGTTTGTATATCCTTACCTCTTGACTCCATAACCCAATGGATGGAAGCATTTGGTCATGAAGATTCTGGATTCTTGACAATACTTAGTTTGTATATCCTTACCTCTTGACTCCATAAGCCAATGGATGGAAGCATTTGGTCATGAAGATTCTAGATTCTTGACAACTCACAGGGGGTTATCATCTCACAATTAGAGCCAGTTGTTGAGATCATTTTGTGCTTCCTTGTTTTCCTTCCCCATTCTGTCTTCTCAACTTTTTTTTCCATTTCGTTCCCTTGTTGGAAAATGTTTAATAGGAAACATATGCTTGTCATTGATAGCAAGTACAGCAATGAAGATGGCACGAGTAGAGGAAGTTTGTAATCGATAGAAAAACAGATGATAAGTTCAGGAAGGTCGAATGATCGAAGGTGATTGATCGAAGGC
>JASDQU010416579.1:0-10298 GCA_032191745.1 Picea mariana
TAGTTTTAGTTTAATTTAGTAGTTTGTTTTGATTAGATTAGTGTATTAGTTTAGTTTTAGTTAGTTTTATTAGTTTTAGTTAGTTTATATTTAGTTTTAGTTTGCTTTATTAGTTTTAGATAGATTAGTTAGTTTAGATTAGTTTCCTCTTTGGTTTTCTTAGGAGACCTTAGAGAGGCCAACGGAGCTGTTAAACCCGTCAGGGTAGTTCATTCGAAACGACTTGGGTTATTTAGACAACCTCGGACCGATTCCACTCTCTCAATTGACGGACGAACAATTTCGCCCGTCAACAAATGGCACTAGAAGGAGGGCCAAAACTTAATTAATGGCACGAGGTGGTCGCAAGACTCCTCCCCCACCTAATCATACACCTATAGTGACTAGAAGTCGTTCACAAGATAATATCCCCCCTCAAAAAACAACTACTTCAACCGAAGATCCGCAGATCACAGTTGAGCCAACAACCCCTAATCCTACAGGTGGTGATCTCCAAGATATCGTTTGTCAATCACTTATCAAAACACACAGTGCCTTATCTAGTCTTAGGCAACCAAACCGCCCGTGGGGTCAACCTTTAGACTTCTCCGATATTAGAGAACAGTTAGGGGGCATTGACCTCACTGTCAATTCTCCAGATCCAAATTTAAATCCTTCTGCAGGAGGATCTGGGATACCTCCTTCACCACCTCCTTCATCTCCTTCCTCTTCTGGAGGATATTCCTCTTCTGATGAAGGCAATCCACCTTCTCAGCCTTCCACACACAATTCCCCAATGGAAAATCAGAACAACCCTACTAGACCCTGGTTGGACCAGGATGCTGTAGCTGTACCTGGAGCCCAGCACCCTTTACCTAAGCACCTGGATAAATGGCTTCCTAATTTTGATCCCGATTCAAAACAGATAGCCGAAGATCATATCAAAAAATTTATGTTAGCCATCAGAATCTGTAATGTTGAACATGAAGACGTTGTCTGTAGGTTGTTCCCTTACACCTTTGAGGGTAATGCATCCACTTGGTACTTTTCCCAACAACCCCATACCATAGTGTCTTGGGAAAAGTTTGAGTCATTTTTTTTGGAAAAATTCGGAGATGGAAAACCTCCAGAAATCTTAGTCATGGATCTTTCAAGCTTAAAGATGAACTCGAAAGAAAAAGTTAAAGATTTTAATCAAAGATTCCTAATGCTTAAAAATTGAATCCCTGCAGATTCTATGCCTGCCGAGAGTCTTGTAATAGATTACTACACTAAAGCTCTACATCAAAGTATAGCTATTTGGGTTAAACGATCTAAAAAGGCCACGTTTTTAGAAGCCTTCGAAGAGGCTACTCAAATTGAAAAAGATATACTTAGTCTAAAGGACCCTTCTAGCAACGAAACTGAGACTGTTTCTTCTTCCAAAGAGAAGATTGAAATTCTCCCCAGACCTACACAAAACAAAACACAACCCGAAAACTCTGATTTGGAAAATTTAACCAAAGTTGTACAAAAATTGTCTAATCAAGTTATAGATTTAAAAAGGTCGACTGAGGAAGCCTCTTCGAGTAAAGGACCCTACAAACCTCCTTTCCAAAAGCCTTTTCCCGCCAACCGACCTAATCCAAACCCCGAAGGCTTGAACCTAGAAATTTTGCAATGTGCTCTTCAGACAATTCTAGGAGCTCAAGATGACTTGATGCCTCCTGAAATCCCTCAAGAGGAAGTCGAGCAGGAAACAAATCAAGAAGAAGAGTCTTCTCCAAATATCTTTGGACACTTCTCGGATAGTATCTTTCAAGCTAACTTCGAGACTGTTCACCCTTACAACACTAAGAGCAAGACAACAAACAAACCTCCTGTCGAGAAAACTACAACTTTACCTCCAAAGCCATCTAAATCAGTAGAAACTAAACAAAATAATGCTAGCCCTAAATTAGATTATGATGTTGTTGAAGATCTTAAAAAATTATGGGCTAACATTTCTATTTATGAGTTGTTGAAATTTCCATTTTTGTTACAAAAAATGTTGCAAAATATTTTAGACAATGGAAAGAATGGTAATTCAAATGGTAATAAGGTTGTGCAAAGCAAAGCTCCGTAGAAGACTTCCACAAAAAATAATCCCGATCCTCAAGATAAAGGAAGCCTTCCTGTATCACCTGTAAATAATGTAAATAATGTAAATAACGCAAATAATGTAGATAAAGTAGCATTAGAAAATGCGAGTAAGAAAACACAAGCTACAACTCTAAGTACTCGCAAGAATGTACCTCCTTTTCTTTTAACTTTCGAAATCTTCAACAGAAATGTGCACAATTGTATGGTTGACTTAGGAGCATCATCAAATGTGATGCCTTGGTCTGTCTGCCAAAAGATCAATGCTAAAGTAGAACCATCTTCTTTGAAAATCATACAAATTGATCGAACATATGTTAAAGTTATAGGTGAACTTAAAAATGTATTGATTAGATTATCGTCTAACCCAAAGGTTCATCAGGTTATTGATATAATTGTGGTGGATATTCTAGAAGTGTATGGTCTATTTTTGAGCAGGGACTGGTCGGAGCAGCTACATGGTTACTTCGCCATGGACTGGTCTCACTTATGGCTTCTAGAAAACGGTAAGCCCAACAAGATCAGGGTGAATCGTGAGCGTTACCTCAAGTTCACAGTAACAGACTTGAATGACCCAAATGAACTATACACACCTCCTGATGATTCACCTGAAGTCCAAGGGATGGACACCTTCTTCAAAAATTTCATGTTTGAAGCTTCACCTATCAACCAGCCGGAGCAACAATCCGAGATCATAACATGTACGCAACCAACAGCTTCTATGCAACAGTCCCATGATCCCGATGGAAATCAAATTTGGTCTTTATATTTTGACGGTTCCAAGTCTAAAGAAGGAGTTGGTGCAGGCTGCATCATTATCGATCCGGCAGGTAACAAAACATTATTGGCTTGTAAGCTAGAATTTGAATGCACTAACAATATCGCAGAATATGAGGCTTTACTGCAAGGTCTTAGAAAAGCCTTGGACATGCACATTTAAAATCTGGTTGTATTCGGCGACTCTGAGATAGTGGTTAGGCAGGTAAGAGATTCTATACACTGTCTTTCCCAGCATCTCAAATGTTACCAGTCTGAGGTATGGAGTTTAATGAACAAATTTTCTGCTTTTAATATAAATTCCATCCCTAGATTAAATAATGCTGAAGCATATCTACTAGCTAATGTTGCCTCTAAAATTCTTCCTGCAGAAGGCTTATCCCCAAACGCATTCTCTGTGGATCTATTGTTTCAACCATCTGTTCTTGACAATATCACAAACTGGAGAGTATTTGACGATGATCAGAAAATCATTAACTTTCTGCACATGGAAGAAACCTTTCAAGGCACTGTGATAGATGAAAAAACAAACGACGACAATTTGCACAACTTTACGGTAATACCTAATCTGAAATCTCCTGAAGCTCTATCGGACATGGTAAATTGCATACCCAAATCTATTGTTAGACTAGAAAAGTTTTATGATTTTGAAGATAAATTTAAAAAGACGGTCAATTGTAAAACCAATAGTTCCTCATTGTCTTACGAAAAAGTCAATTTAGGGACTAGTGAAAATCCTCAGTGTATCAACTTAGGCTTGGGATGTTCTAGACAAGAAAAAGTTGCTCTTGTTAAATTATTTAAATAATTCAAGGATTTCTTTGGATGGACTTACGATGATCTTAAAACGTTCGATCCCAATATTATACAACATGTCATCCCGATGAAACCCCAAACTTTACCCTTCCAACAAAAATTGAGGAAAATGCATCCTAAACTAGAACTGACCATACAAAAGGAATTGAATAAACTCCTAAGTGCTAAAATAATTTTTCTTGTTAGACACACTCAATGGGTATCCAACCTCATCCCAATGCGGAAGAAAAACAGGGAAATTCGACTTTGTGTCGATTTCCGAAACCTCAACAAAGCATCTGACAAAGATAATTATCCTGTCCCTCCCATGGAACAGATCCTTCAACAAGTATCTGGTTCCGAGAGGCTATCCTTACTAGATGGTTTCTCCGGATAAAACCAAGTCTTGATGTCTCCACCAGACCAATTAAAAACTACCTTCCGTACCCCGTGGGGCACTTATGCTTATCACAAAATGCCTTTTAGATTGATTAATGCTGGTGCTACCTTTCAGAGAGAAATGGACATTGCTTTTAGAGGCTTAATCAATCATTCCGTAGTAGTCTGCTTAGATGATGTGACCGTTTATTCTAAAAACAAAGATGATCATCTATCTCACTTACGATCCGTTCTGCTACGATGTCGTAAATACGGCATCTCCTTGAACCCCAAGAAGTCCATCTTTGTAGTAGAACAGGGTAAATTACTAGGATTCATTGTGTCTAGTGATGGAATAATTATTGCCCCTGAGAGGACCCAAGTCATCACTAAACTTCCCCCATCTACCTCCAAAAAATCCATGCAGTCTTTCCTAGGCCAGATTAATTTCGTGAGAAGATTTGTCCCCAGTTTCTCTGAAATGGTCAGGCCTCTCCAGAACCTGATTAAGAAAGACACCCAATATCACTGGGGACCTACAAAAAACCAAGATTTCAATGCTATAAAGAAGGCCATTATAGACGCTCCATCTCTCATGAGCCTTGATTTCTCTCAAGACTTTACACTCTATACTTTTGCCTCTGATCGTTCCTATGCGGCAGTCCTAACTCAGAAGAATTCTGAGAACACTAAAGTACCCATCACCTTTATGAGCTCTGCTTTCAAAGGTGTTGAACTTAACTACCCAGCGTTCGATCGGTAAGCCTATGTTGTTTTCAAGGCAGTTAAGCATTTTTGGTCTTATCTTTTGAAGTCAAGGACGAAGGTCATTGTCCCTTACCCTGCCGTAAGGAAATTCTTAGTGCAAAAGGAGTTAGGAGAAAAAAGAGCCAACTGGGTCACTTCCTTGCAGGAGTATGACTTAGAAATCACCCCAGCACAGATCGTGAGAGGCCAAGGGTTGTGTAAGTTGGTAGTTGATTCAAAAACTAAACAGCAAGAAGATAGTGATACACCCAACCTAGAACAACGCGATCAAAATTTGATTTGTTGTGCACAAAACCTCGTAAGTCCTTGGTACAACGATATTAGACACTATCTTCAACATGGATCAGCACCCTGTCACCTTGACCCCACCAAAAGAAGACCGTTGATACTAAAGTCCGCCTCCTTTCATCTAGTTAACAGTATACTGTTTCCTCAGAATTTCGACGGCGTAGTGATGCGTTGTCTTGAAAAGGATGAAGCAGAAAAAGTCTTGCTTGAGTTGCATGCAGGAGAAGTTGGTGGTCACTTCGGTGGTGACACCACTGCTCATAAAGTTTTAAGAGCTATTTACTACTAGCCGATGCTTTTTAGGGATGCCCATGCCTTGTGTCGTAAATGTATCATTTGTCAGAAAGAATCAGGGCGATTGTAAAAACTAGCCTTCCCCTTGCAACCCGTTTCAGTAGATTCTTCTTTCCAGCAATGGGACCTTGATATCATAGGTCCTATTAATCCTCCATCCTCACAACATTACAAGTATATTGTGACAACCACTGATTACTTTACTCGATGGTCTGAAGCCACCGCGCTAAGAACTGTTAACACAAGTCAGGTGATCGCTTTTCTAAAATCGAATATCATCACTCGTTTTGGTATCCCTGATTGTCTAGTCTTTGATAATGCTTCATACTTTTCCTCTCTTGATATGAGTGAGTTTTCCTTGGAGAAAGGAATAAAGATGAAATATTCTGCTAGTTACTACCCCCAGGGCAACGACTTAGCAGAATCGACAAACAAGAACTTGATCAAAATTATCAAGAGAACCGTGGCTGAAAATCACAAGAACTGGCACAATGCACTGCTTAATGCACTGTGGGCTGATAGGGTAACATCGAAAGCCGCTATAGGTAATTCCCCCTTTTTTCTTGTTTATGGCAGAGAAGCCATCCTGCCACCTCACATTCTTCTTCCTTCGCTCCAATTGTCACCAAAATTTCAAGAAGAAGATTGTCCCCCTTTAGAAAGATGTATTAATGCTTTGATGAAGTTAGAAGAAGTAAGAACCCAAGCTAAGCGTAAGTTAGACCAACATCAACAACTGATTAAAAGCTGGTTCAATTCTAGTTCTGCTTCTGATAGGAATTTTGAAGTAAGCGATCTCGTCTTAAAGTGGGACAAACCACACGAAGGAAAGGGTGAGCACACCAAGTTTCAAAACTTGTGGCTTGGGCCATTTTTTATTGCTGAAAAGTTGGGTCCTAGTTCCTTTCGATTGAAAAATCTTGAAGGGCAGCTTGACACCTATCCGGTGAATGGCCAGGCCCTGAAAAGATACTTCGCTTGATTACTACCCTTGTATATTATGTAAATATTTCCTTTTGTTTTTATTTTGCCGTTATTTTGGTTTTTGGTTTTGATTTGAAGGATCGGTTTTTTTTTTTTGGTGTTCTTAAAACATATGCATACTTGCGCACTGAGCCATTCGGATTAAGACCATGGGAAAATTTCTTCGCTGAAATAACTTATGAAAGGTTGTACGATCATCACTAATATATTTCAAAAAATGATATTTATGATGGAAAATTTTGTTGTTTGAAAGAAGTTTACTAATTTCAATCTCTGAGCAAAGTTTGTCATGATCATCTATTATCTTTTTACGCTGTCCCTTTCCATAAAGGAATGACTTAAATGGATGTCTCCGTGTCAAAGTGAGTTGTTTTAGAAATAAAACATTTCTGGAGCTGAATAAAGGACAGTATCAAAAAGAAATTCTGATGAGGTCTGAAAAAATATGATTAAATACCAAGATTTTTCAGCGTCACCCCGCTCAGCTATCCATAAAAGAAAAACAAAGTAAAAATGTTAATAAGAGCTGTGGGAAGTGTTTGTAAACCTGCTGGGATACTGAGCAGGTCCGCTGGCAGCGGGTAAATGCAAGCATGGCGCCAAGACAACTTCGTCAGGGTACTGAACAGGCCCGCTAGCAGCGAAGCAATGTCGGGTACATGAAAATCTATAAAAAAGTATAAGAAACCTCTTTAAAGTCCTTTATTCTGATCCAGAACTTCTTGACAGGATACAGATGTCCGAGTGGGTTAAATGGCAACCCTGTCAAGGCTATGGACATGTTCTGGAAGTAGTGGCCATGCCAACAGTATTGAAGATTTTATCATTAATATCGTGACTTGATGATCTTAAGACTGCTATTAGTTTTCATCTTTTAAAACATCACTGGAAAAGATAGTAAATGATGATGTTTGTACGATTTTCTGATGGTTGTTTTTGAGTTGAAATTTTCTTTGTTGTCCTAATCTGAATTCATTTCTTTTGACATAGATAACTACTTCTCCCAGTGTGTCACCATTGTTGGAAACCAAATCAATTTTTTCAATTGCCTTAAAAGCTACCTACACCTATGTCTCTTGAACTTCAAATTTGTGTCGCATTTTGCAAAAAGACGATATTTTCATTTCATGCGACATTTGCAAATTGGTTTCAATTTAGTTTTCATGATTGAAAGCGTGAAAACTCCGCCATCGTTATTTGAATTGTCATGATATTTTCATTGATATTCTGAAAGGCACTTACCTTTGGTTTGTTATTAAATGGCTGAAATGATTTTTCGAACTATGTCCATTTACATATTCTTATTTTGATTGCACAACTTGATTTTTATTTTGATTGATAAGGTATTGAGCATGTAAATTTATGGGTTATATTTGATTTCATAAGGGTCATGGTTAATCTTGTTATATATAATGTGATCCTTAAGCTCTTAGCTTGTCGATTTTATAAAATCATTGGTCACAATGTTATAAACTTTGATTACACATTATGCAACAAGCGCATGGGTAACATATGAGTCTGATTTCATATTGAATGGCAATAGTTTGAAGTTATGCAATGGCGTGTTGGTTAAACATTTGGGTTTTGGTTTAATGGTTTGAATTTTTACAATGGCACGTATTTAAACTTTGGGTTTGATTTAACGTTGAATGTTCATGTTTTCAAACAATGCAATAGGCACATTGGTATGTCATCCACCGATTAATCCTTGGGTTGGCTGATTAGTATGGTTTGAATGATGTCATGATTGATTGAACAGCTTTGTACTTCACCATTAATATTTTGCATGGCAGTGATAATCCCACCACCCTCGCATGCACACATTAATTCATTCCCCTTTCATCGTTCGCAGCTGTTAGCCCAAACGGTTTTTACTCCTGTGTATTGTTGTGTTCAATCCAAACCCTACCATGCACCCGCACCATGGCTCCAGTCGTAAGGGATGAACCCAATGGTTGCCAAGATTTGTTGATGTTCGAAGGTGCTTATAGCAACCTTGAGTAATTTGGATGGCTCCCATTCATACGAAAGTTTGATGGCTTTAACCCTAGCGTGGCTCGAAAATTCACATTAACCTTTGATGGCTGTCGAGCCAAGGTTGGGGATGTGCAATTGGAAATTGACGAGCAATTTCTCAGTTTAGCTATCGGTTTGCCTACTACTGGACAGAAATGGTCAAAAAATTTCAAAGTGGAAGATGTCCCGTGGACATTTCTCTTCCAGTCACGAAGGGTGAGTTCCTGTGACAAAGGTTTTCCTGCGAATATGCTCAAGCAATGTTGGCATGACTTGTTGATGATAACCAAGAAGTTCATCACGTGCGAGGGCCGGTATGGTTTCGTTTTCTTGTACCACCTTCGGCTACTTATGGTTTTAATGGGCTATGAGCTTAATATGCCTTACTACTTGCATAGGAGTCTATTTAAAATGTCTAAAAGATACAAACGGAACCAGGCCGATAACAACCTTTTTCATTTTGGGTTAATTAAAATGCTTGTGGTTTGTCATTTGGGGTTACACCGAGACTATTGGAATAGTTTTCTTAATCGCAATAATTTTGAGGACTCAAGCCCACCACAAGTTGACAAACCTGTGGTGAGCAAGAGAAAGTCGGTACCACTTGTGCCTTACAGTGCTCTGTTACCTAAACCCCTACTCGACTTACCTATTGACCTACCCAATTCTGTGACCAAACGTGTCGAAACTATTAAACCCGTGGCTAAAAGGCCTAAAGCCAAACCTACTACGAATTCTAAAGATAAAAAGAATGCCTAATTAATCTCTCGCATGGCAAGAAACAAATCGAGACCTCTTTTCAACCCTGACCCTATTATGGTGAGTGAAGATTCTGACTCGGAGGTTGAACGTTACCTGGCAAGTGAGTATCCCTATTCGGAAGGTCTGTGTGACAAACCCTCATACGACTTTGTGAAAAACCTACCACCTTGCTTGAAAAATGATCCTAATTATCCAGGCATCAAAATGCCTTGTGAAACCCCCGGTGACTCATCAAAACCCCCTCCTACTCTATCTCAACCAGTTGCTCCACCATGTGATTAGTGTGGCTCATGGTTAGAAAGGTATTACATTGATGTGCCAATGCTACAGTCCAGAATTCATGCTCTCGAGGATCAAGTTTGAAGGCTCTCTAGTCAAAAGGCTAAGGTGCCATCCACTGATAACAAGCAGCGAACAACAGGTTCGATTTTGTTTAAAAACGTGGAGTCGGCTACAGCGGTTGTGAATTCAAGATTGGCATAGCTCGAGCAGCCTCACTGGTATGATTATCACCTGTTTATATGAGAAACTCACAGCTCTGTTTACAATGTGGATTTGCTTTGTCACATAAGCATGCATTATTGTATATAATTTTGTTTTGATAAATCAAATTTTGTTTATCATTTTAGTTTTGATTGGATTTAGCTTTGATTCGATTGATCGTGTTATGGATTTGATTGTTTTAATTTGGTTTTAATTGAATACTCTGTTGCTTGTTGAAGTTGTTAATATCTTTTCTAAACATAAGCTATTTCAGGTATTTCAATTTCGAACACAGTCAATGTTTTGATTTGGATTGGTTATATTCTATATGGTATGGTTGGCAGTAATGGTTAACTGTTATAATTTTATGTTCCATGTCATTTTTGACCAATTTGAATACCATTCAAAATGTTGTTGTTAATATGTATCCAAATTACAAATAAATGTGAATCATAACTGTTATACCCAACCAATCGATTCACATTGTTTTGTTTGACCGTATTATCAGTTCGATTCATATATTGTTTAAATTTTATTTGGGAACGAAAGTGATTATGCCCAGGATTACAATTTGTTTCTATATTTGACTTAATCACGATTCGATTTGATTGTTTCCCAGTTTACGATTATCACCTCTGTCGATTTGATGATGGTTC
>JASDQU010416587.1:0-10297 GCA_032191745.1 Picea mariana
ATATTTAATCCTGTCCATAAAAAAATTATTAAGCACTAAATCCCTATTAAATCTGTCCATTGTCAATAGGTGTACACCTTGTGTAATTAATTATATAAAGATTAAATACTGACTATTTTATATAGATAAGATAATAATAGATATAAAGTAATAGATATTGATAGATAATGACAAGTAAATAATTGAGACCAATATTACACAGAAATCCGTGAAAACCCGTAAAAAGATTTGGAAAGGTGAAACTGAAGACGGAGCGAGTGCACCATCTGGATACGTGTAGACTTCAATGAGGTATTGTAGGCCAACTGTCAATTGCTCTAGAAGTAGGAGTTAATTCCACCGACGTTCTCACTGAGTTCGCAGTAGTGAGGATCATTCTTTGGATCCACTCTAGGATAAGCCAACCCTCTTTCCAGCCATCATCCACCCATGTGATCAATGTCGCTGGTGTTTATGCCAGCAGAAGTAATGCTGCTCGCTTGGGGTTGAACACATATGGTTTTGGCTTCTTGTAGCTCGTTGTCTTGATTTGTAGGTATATATCATTGGTTTTTAGTTTCTTGTAGCTTGTCATCTTCATTTACAGCGATATCTCATTTCAATGGCCTCCTCTTTCAAAAACCATACGGATTTTGTCTGTATGAATTGAGATTGATCATTTCAATGGCCTCCTCTTTCAAAAACCATACGGATTTTGTCTGTATGAATTGAGATTGATCCTCTGCACATTAGATTGTGTTATATTTTTTCTAGTTTGATTATGTTATTTATCAGGTGATGCAAAGAATGTGCCATAGAGAAGAGGGATGTAGAGCTCACTCTCTTTCGAATCATTGCTTCAAGCTGAAGTTTATAAGCACTTCTTTCTTTCATTGCCTCCAAAGGTAGGTCGACTGAAGGGTTTCTCAAGACCCAATATCTTATCTCGCTTATCAAATTGTCGGGAGAGCCAAGGTAGCTGCGACTGAACTCTCGATCGAAGGGACACAACTGAGAGCTGGAGGACCCTAGAAAGGAAGGCCTAACGCCTACCTATGAAGGGGGAGCGAAGCCAATTTGGAATGCAGCCAATTGTGTCAGTGCATCATTTCAAGCGGGACAACCAGACTACCCACCCAACCTGGCAGAGGGAATCATGTGTCGGAATGTCATCCTCAGGGGGAATAAAAGAAATGAATTTGAAATAAAAACACTACCATAAGTAACCGACTTTCCTCTAGTTCCGGCGTGTGTTCAAAGACTCTCTTAAGTGCTTTAAGGAAAGGAAATACACTTTAGGCCGACGCACTAACGGAATAAAAGGAAAATGAAAGATATCACGGTCTAAATGCAGAGTGCTCATGTTGGGAACACAGTGCGCTTAGCGAGTCAGAACTCTCATCTTCTGGTTCTTCTGAACGGCCTGAGAAACGACGGCCACAAGCTGATCTTCGATGAAAGGATAGACGAATTACCTTCGGTGAAAGGATAGACGACTTACGCATTCATGCAGGTGCTACGAGAAACTCACAATATGCATTAGAAACTAGACCGAGCAAGCTAGATTTCACAATCAATGGAAGGAGAGCGTAATGCAACCAATTCTTCTGCTGGGGATGATGTTGATTCCATTGGATGAGGATCTATGAAAAATAGAATCCAGGTCAGGGCTCAACACATTTACCTTCTGTTGCAGAAAACATTCCTTTCTATAAACCTCTTTTATGCATATATCTATAACTAGTTTTTTTTTCATATGTTCAATATCCTCCTGGTTGATGGTTGGATCTTGCCCACCCACTGCAACAAAACCTGCTTAGACATGTTTTTACAATTTTGTTTTCTAAAGAATTCTTAAATAATGATATAGAGAAAAAGGCACAAAAATAAGAGATTCGTAAACACAGGAATTTAGAGACTCACCCCGCTCCAGACATGCATTCGTTTTCGTCCTCTGATTTTCACATAACATCTTCTTTCTTGGGTTCAGCTCCTGAGAATTTAGGAGCACCACCTTTTCCAGTAGATTGAGATTCCATTTCATGGCTATGCTCTTAATCTATGTGGCACGCCCCTTCCATCCATCTGAGTTGTTCTCACAAAGAAGATATTTTGCGTTTAAGATATTGAGTTGTCTGTCTCAACTTGTTGATTGATCTAACTATCTCCTTTTGAAATTCAGGAGTGCGAGGACGATGGTCTCCATAAGAAGGAAGAGGGATGATCAGGATGATGAGATGATGCAAAATCAAGCTGAGAAGACCCATGCTTAACAAGAAGGACGAGGGACGACAGGAGGATGAGATGATGCGTAATCATGCTCAGAAGCCCTCTTGGACAAGAAGGACGAGGGAATACAGGAAGATGATCATGCATAATGAGGATACAATTAAAGAGAACCACCCTCTACATGTGGAGGTGGTGAAGACAATAGGATGCATCAACTGGAGTGTGAGCCTGCAGGGTAACCATGAATGTAAAGGCGATGAAGACAACAAAATGCATTTCACACTGCAGGGTAACCATGAATGTAAAGGCTATGAAGATAGCAGAATGCATTGACTGTCGTGTGAGCCTGCAGGGTAACCAATGCTATAACTGAGTTTTAATTATTTTTTAAATGAATTATAAAATTTCACAAATAGACAAATAATATTGCCCTCCATGAAGACTATTTAGTCCCATTATTATGGTGTGATCCAATCATAAAATGCTAATAAAATTGTTTGAAATTGAAAAAAAGGATTTTTAATTTTAATAAAACATAATTAAAAAAAATTCCAAAACATTGATAATATGTGTAAGAGCTCACCAAAACAGACCTTTAATATCTCAGAATGCACCCACTAATAAATTGTTTAGTGCGTACCGAAAGTTATAGTCCCTTGGCCAAGCAGGGACTAATAAGAATAAATATCGCAACAACTTACGTTAGTGTCTAGCTCATATTGTAGAACAGTTCTTGCAATGTGGAAGAGCCAACACTGCATTTGCATGTTTCTTTTTTCAGTATTAGCACAAGAAGCCTAATATCCTTGAAATTCTTAATAAGAGAAGGAATTGAATCCCCATAGACCAAAATATGCTATTGTTTTCACCTTGCCATTCATTTGTTGTTGTTCATATTGTGTGATGCAGGGGCATCGTTGCCAAGCACGCAGAGGCAGGACCACTCAACACGTGGGAGTTCTTCCAAAACTTCAACGTTAGCAGCTATAGCTGATTTTGAAATCCGCCTTAACTCAGCACCGAAATTTACCTTTGGAGACAGACTTGAACTATTGTCAAATTTTACCCTTTGAGGCATGTTTTGAAAATCACAAGCGGGGCGGGAGTTTCCACTACGGATCTGGAGTGCGACTAAACTAAGATAGCATAGGACAAATTTTATAGTAGGCAAGTAGCCAGGGGAAACCCTAGAAATATTTTTGAGTTAAGTAGAAGTTTGTACGCCTAGATGGGGCTAGCTGCAATACAGAGAGAAATTAGTTGTAAGAGAGAACTGCGAGTTAGCAGGAGATCTTAGTTTTTGAGTTACTATAATTTGAATGTATTTTGTAGCCATTTCGACACTTGTGAATAAAACAGAAGGAAAATTTAACCAAATACATGTTGTATGGTCGGTGTTTGCAATTTCCTGATATTTCTATTCTTATGAGAATGCGAATGAATCTCTGTGGGAGAGTAGAAAACTGTGAATTTTAGTTTTTTAGTTTCAATTGATTCTCTTCATTTAAAGCTCTGCAAGGTGTGCATCAAGCCAGAAGAGAATGAAAGGGGATTGGGGGGGGGAATTTCTCTATGAGAAATCCCTTGGATCTGAGTTATCGAGATCCCTTAGACGCAAGGAGTGACTGGAAAATCAAAGTCTACACCAAACGAAGGTCAGGAGGGGGATCACTGTTGACCATCAGATTGTGGTGAAGGGTCAGTGGTCGTTTGAGGTGAGACAGGCACACAAATTTAAACATTGCATATGCCCAAGAGGAAAGACCCATGAGGAACTGAACGACCAGTAGAGAGCTTTCGGGGAGGGATGCGAAATCCTGTGAGCCATTGGGTCGAGAGGAGTTGCGAGTAGGTTAGTGGGGAGACCTTTCAACGCTCAACCCTGAGGGGGAGTAGTAGCAGTCATACCCCAATAGATCTGGGTCGTTGATCCCATTTCGGGTTTTTGGCTACCAGGAACGCAAAGGGAAAGAGACGAGACTCTTGGCCCACAAAACCCCGAAAGGATCTAGACCATCAGATCTTTGGAGGTTGGGAGATGTCGATATGAAGGGTGGAGGTGTATCGGGTTTCAGCTACCGGGAGTACAAGGGGTGAGAGTAGGGACTCTTGATCTGCAAAACCCCGAAAGGATTCAAGCCGTCGGATCTTCGAAGGTTTAGAACTGTTGATCCACGGCGTGGGGATATTTCAGATTTCAATGACCGAGGATACAAAAGGATTTAGGCCGTCGGATCTTGGAGGCTTAGAGCCATTGATCCACAACAAGGAAGTGTTTCGGCTTTCATGACTTGGAGGAATGAACAAACCTCATGAGGGGTGAGGTTACGAAACGCAAAACGTCGAATTGATCATCATCGTTTATCGAAGGGATATATGGGCCGTAGATCTTGGTCTTCATGGTTTCGGCTCTCGTAACTTAGAGAAGCCCGAAGTGCTATTTGGTAAAGTTGGTGTTCACGTGCCTGCGGTCACATGAGCTGGGGAAAGGGGGGAGCTAGCCTACGCTACCCTTATCGAGGTTTTGTGACCAGAGAAACTAAGGACTCGTTACATTGGAAAACCCCGAGGATGCGAAACGTGACGCGCCTTTCAGGCTATGTTAGTGGTCGTTCTTGCGGTCACGAGGAGTTGGGGTCATGCCTAAAACCAGCTTGCGCGGGTAAATTACAGAAAAGAGTCTGTGGACTAAGTGTTAGAGTTTCTAGTTCAGAACTAGGAGAGCCGCTCCGATTCTGGAATTCGAAGATCCTGACTGGGAGGTCGTGTAGCCCTGAGGAGGGATAAATGGGTCTGCATCATTGTGTATGGTTGTGGTATGCATTAGCAGGTTACCATAGGGTCGTAATATTGTATTACCTTGGCCAATTCCCACATTGACATAAAAGTATTCCTATTGGAGAGCTTCTTAATCATATCCTTGGACATGAGTACTGTTACTCTCTAATTTTTCTTTTGATTTAGTGATAAACTCTAATCCTAAACCCTCGCTACCTGCACTTCATTGTTTTCTTTCATTTGATTTTAATCTTTGTTTTCAGTTTGTTATGTTTCACATTTTTAGCTTTTTGAATAATTTCCTTAAATTTGGGGAGTTAAGACATGGTTGTTACAAGATGTGTCACTTCATATTCCTATTTGAATCTTTCAAATTCAAAATTATGCTAAGTCATTAATAGTGCTATAGGAATAGCCTTATTCCTGTAGCGCAAAGATAATCATGCCTTGATATGCGCCCGTCACCTAGATTTCGTTATGATGACATAGATCGTGGTTTGAGAGTTCGTATGTGTCCCACAATAGCTTTGGAATCATTTTGTGATTCAAACCATTACATGATCGGATCGCCCTGTACCCGAAAGGAATCATTTCAAATCATTCAATTCCCAAAAATCGTTATCTAAACCCGCCACTTGTCATTTTGATTATGTTGAATTATAAGCGCAAGTATTTTTCTTAGAAGAACTGTTATATGTTAACAATTGAAGTTTGTAAATTCAGTTACCGATCAGTTCCTATTGTAGCATAGTGTTTCATGGTGCCTAAGAGAAATGGGTAAGTGGTCAGATTGGAACCTTAGGGCGTCAAGCTTATTAAGTCATATCTGCAGATGGTGCAAAGATTTATAGATGCTGGTTGGTTTGAATTCCTCACTACCTTCCAAGGTCATGACGAACAGGTCTCCATGGAGTTTTCACTGAACATTGATGGTCAGGAGGTGGAGATCAGGAAGATGTCGATGTTGGTGACAGAACAGAAAATTGCTAAAGCTTGCAGATTGGTGGTTGGAGGAGAAAGATGGTGGAAGAAAGAGCATGTGGTTACAGAGTTTGTCAATCAATTCCTGCTCCGAGATAAGCAAAATCTGAATTGGAGAAGGAGAGTTCCTTGCAGCTAGATTAGACCTGAATGACACACTTCTCTGATCATTATCCACAAGAACAAGGCATTATACCAGATGAGGAATGGGATGAATTTATATATATTCTTAAAAAACCTTTACCTGCAGCTTTTCGAATAAATTCTATTGGGCAATTTTCTGATGACATTCTATCCCAACTTGAAAATGAGTTTTTGGCATCTCTCAATGCGGAGGATGTAGGTGGAAATGTGGTTGAACATATTAGGCCTTTACCCTGGTATCCAGCAAAGCTTGCTTGACACTTGAATTTCTCTCTCGTGCAACTAAGGAAAAACCAAATGCTTGAAAGGATTCATGAATTCTTAAAGCAAGAAAACGAGATTGGGAACATAACTTGACAGAAGGCTGTGAGCATGGTGCCACCCCTTTTCTTGGATGTACATTCGCAACACTATGTTCTTGATATGTGTGCAATAGGTAAAAAACATTTCAACTTCTAGAGATGATTCACAAATCAGCTATGCTTGAGTTTCTACCCAAGGGAATGGTCATAGCAAATGATGTTGATGTTCAACGGTGTAATCTTCTCATTCATCAGACAAAGAGGATGTGCAATGCTAACTTGTTGGTAACCAATCATGAAGCACAAAACTTTCCAAGTTGTCGTTGCAAAAATAATGGCCGGTTGACACAAACAACAAATGAGACAGAGGATAAAGGTAGTGGAAGACCTGAGATGAATGAAGACACCCATGCAAAAAGTATAACAAAGTTTCTTTTTGATCACATATTATGTGATGTACCTTGCAGTGGGGATGGAACAATTTGTAAGGCACCTGATATCTGGAAAAAATGGACTGTTGGACTTGGCAATGGGGTACATCGCCTTTAAGTTCAAATTGCCATGAGAGGTGTTGCATTGCTTAAAGTTGGAGGGAAATTAGTTTACTCTACTTGCTCAATGAATCCAGTTGAAGATGAAGTTGTTATTGGAAGAAGTACCATTAGATGTGAATAATGCAGAGGATGAGGAGGTTGAAGCAGAGGCAGAAATATCCAATCTTCCTTTAGAGTGATGTATGAGGATTATTCCCCATGATCAAGATACAAGAGACTTTTTATTGTTGTTTTTCAGAAGGTCTCTCATTTCTCTGTTGAGCATCTTAAATCAAAGGAACCATAGAAAAGAAGAAATTTAACTAGTACCCAAGATTCAAAACAGTCCATGCTGAGAAAAGTTGAAATCGATACAAATAAAAATCACGACTAGACACCAGAAATTGGTGTTTCACCTGATTCTCTTCTTGCAAATGA
This sequence comes from Picea mariana, assembly GCA_032191745.1. Taxonomy (NCBI): domain Eukaryota; kingdom Viridiplantae; phylum Streptophyta; class Pinopsida; order Pinales; family Pinaceae; genus Picea; species Picea mariana. The sequence continues at coordinate 7,385 of JASDQU010416587.1, forward strand.
TGGCCTTCTCACATGACAAGACATTAAAGAGACAGAACTAGAGGCATTGAGTAGTGATCTTCATTAAAGTGAACTCAATGCCATTAATTCAATCCCAAGTGAAGGAGGAAATGGTGAACATGAGGTAGAAGATGGACAAACAATTTATGATGGCCAAAAGAAAGTTAAATTGGATAATGAGGATAGAAAAACTAACAGAATTGGAAGCGGAGGAGAAAAAAGACCAATTCAGCAGCAGGGCAGGTGGCATGGTATTGATCCTGTTTAATTTTTCATGGAGAGGAATTTGTTGAAACCAAAAGAGGTTTTTGTTGGGAACATAACCCTTCAAAAAAAACTCTCTCAGTTTTTACACAACAATCACATTTTAAGAGATTCGAATTGATCTTTGAGGCCTAATTTTCTGATAAAGCTACATGAAATACTCTGATATTTTTACCTATTTTAGTCTTTTTCTTCAAGAGGGGTTGCAGAACAGCTGGAGATGAATTTGTTGAAACCAAAAGAGGTTTTTGTTGGGAACATGCCCCTTCACAAAATCCTCTCTCGGGTTTTACACAAAAATCATATTTTAAGATATTCGAATTGATCCTTGAGGCCTAATTTTATGATAAAACTACAGGAAATACTCTATTATTTTTACCTATTTAAGTCTTTTTCTTCAAGAGGGGTTGCAGAACAGCTGGAGATGAATTTTTTGAAACCAAAAGAGGTTTTTTTCGGAATATGCCCCTTCACAAAAACCCTTTTGTTTACGCAACTATCACCATTTGAGAGATACAAAGAGATTGTTGGACCCTATTTTTCAAGAATTTACCATATTTGTTTTCCTGAAAAAACTCATGGACAGCAGTGGACAAGCCACCTCATCAATTCGAATTGGAGATCAGATTGGATCTTCTCCTTTATTATTTGAAACAAGAAACTAAATATAGATGAGGAGGTTTTTAGATCCATTTTTTTTGGATCTTGATAATTATGTATTGTTTCTATATAAACTCTGTAGAATGAGAAGTGAAAGGGGGGTCGAAAAATTGGAGATCCAGAGGACCTTTTTGTGAAACTCCTTGTAAAGGCATTTATGTTCTATTTGACACTTAATAGCGAAGGCATATGGATGGTTAAACACTCTTTTCTGCTATGTTTTTCTTTCTTCATGCTTGAATTCATTATTCATATTGCAATGCTTTTGATTCTTGACTGTTAATTAATACAATGAAAAATTTACTGTGGAAATTATTTTTCAAGTTTTGATATCAAGCTGATGGTCTTGTTTCTTTATGATATTCTGAGAAAAGAATTTATGTGAAGCTGACAAATTGAAGGCTTCATCTTCTCTTTTTCTTACTGGTTTAATCCATCTATGTGACTACCTGTTAACCAGTCAATGGGATATATTTTGTTCTTATTCTGTTTTTCTTGTTTATTTTATAACCTTTGAACCAGTTTTCAACCACCTCATTCAAAACCAAACCATAAAAACCTTCAAAACACTTTTGCAATAAATCAATGATGCCCTAGCTTTCCCTTAGCAATCAAGTGCAACTTTAGGGACTAACAAATACAATGGTAAATAATACAATATGATTCGAGTAATATAGCAATGGTGGATGATAATTCCATCCTTATTCTACTAGTTCGTAGATCCTTTATTGGTTTCCATTAGCTAGGGTGAAGAAATGGTTAATGGTGGAGCTATTTTTTCTAAAGGTATTAATCCTCAATTATTTTCATTTTCCCCTAATGATCAAATCCAAAGGTTTTCGTAATCTCAAAACATAGTGGTATTTCTTGAGACCATTTCTATTGGGAATTCTCTACTCCATGTGTTTCTTTGAAGTGGGTGGGAGCATACAAGATTGGATTCACCTTGCTAGATTTATCCTTATACTGGTTTTGACTCCATTAAATCCCCAATTGGTTTTGACCCCATTAAATCTCGAGGTTGTTCTACATATTACAATAAAGAACCCTTTCCTTTTCAAGTGTAGTGTAAGTTATGGGTGGACAAACAGATGGTGATAAACAATGCAATATGCTCATAGTCATTTTCTAATGGGGTATGATAATAATTATTACAAATGAAATAATTATGGGTGGACAAATGAATGGTGCTAAACAATGCAATATGCTCAGAGTCATTTTCTAATGGGGTATGATAATAATTATTACAAATGAAATAATTATGGCTTCTTTTGTTGGTTTGAAAATCCTTTCTTGATTTCCAATTGGAAGGGTGAAGAAACAACTTCTAATAGAGTTGTTTTTTCTAGAAGTCTTATTCCTTAATTATTTTTCCTTCATCCTCAATGATATGATGTAGAGGTATTTGTATGCTCACAACATTGTGACATCTCTTGCACATATTTTTGAGGAACTTTTTGTAAGTTTTAAACCTGCGAAGTAAAGAAATGCATATAGATTCTTAAGCAATACATAAATTAATCAATGGCTCATACACAGAGTACACACAAATTTTTACCGGAAACCCTCAACCGGGATAACCTTTCTTATTTTCATTATATCGAATTTCACCATTCGTCATACAATATATACAATGTTTTTAGGTATTATGTAGTTACCAAAACCCTAATCCCTTAATCCGGGATTAATTTACAAATAAGCTAAAAATAGCAAAATCCGCAGTTGTCGTATCTGACGCACCCACACACACACACATGCAAAGAATATAACACATACCCAACATTCTCCCACTTGTTGTTTTCTTTGCATCTAGTGGTCCAGAGGATTATATAGTCAACAATCCAGGGCAACAATGCCCATTGTTACTCTACACCAAGAGAACTTTTCTGTGCTCACAGACTTTGTCAATGAATCTGCAGCATTCTTCAAAGTGTCAACCTTTTCCAGCAACACCTTCTTTTCCTCAACCATGTCTCTCACAAAGTGATA
>JASDQU010416588.1:0-10297 GCA_032191745.1 Picea mariana
TAATTCGATCGCAATCACCACGGTCATATACTGTTTTGGGAAATACATTAAAATTTGTAATGGATATCCCATTATGCGGTAATACCTTTTCTGCATGTTTCTGGACAAGTTGTGGAGGAACAGTCAGTGTGACTGTCATCATGGCATCCTTGTCTGTCATATCAGCATGCATAATGGATCTACTTTTGTTTTCCTTATCCACGTAGGTGGTATAGACAACCATTATGTGCCCGACAAATAGTTGTCTAGTTTGGCGGTTGTTCAAGCCCTCTATTTACAGTACTTTGGATGTCACAACTCTAGACCTGATGACATTTTTTGAACAGGAAAACTAAAGTCAATGGTAGTGTGCTACAAGTACACGAATAGTATTGATGAACTATGGAGCCACAGTTTTGCAACCACACCTCTTAGTCTGCAGAACATGCAGCACATTCGGTGTTTCTCTTGTACTTATTGATACTTTTTATGAGCTAGAAACCATGTATTGCAAATGGCATCAACATATCCACCATACCATAGATGAATATATAGCCCAGGAAATTTGTTTAGTAAACATAGTAAGAGCACAGCGTATGAATCTTTACCTTTGGCCTTGTCGGTCTGTCGATGTCTGGGATGACTGACTGCTCATGGCTGTCTCACTAGTCCAAATTTTTCTGATGCAAGCATGTGCAGATGAACATCAGGACTAAAGAAATATATGCAATGTATATTTTCCATCGAAAGGACCAAATAACCGTAAAATTGTATGCATATTAATTTTTTAACTAGAGAAATGTTTAACAGTAAACAGGGCATGACCGTGGGTCACCATGGCCAATCTGTATATCGCGGACCCCCAGAAGCCAAGGGAGAAATCTTCAACCTACCAACCTGGCAGCCGCAATCGACAAAGTGGGTAACTATGGAATAAGGTAGAAGCAGGACCACATATGTCAATCCGTTAGTTCACCAACCGATGCACGAGGGAATTTTCGGAAACCACACTAAGCATATGAATTAGAAAACAAAAGGGATAATAGAAAATGGAAAAAGTAGAAACAAGGAGCGCAGAAAGGCCTATTGCTACGAATTCATCGTTTTCAAGTCTAATATTATATTCTCCCACCCGGTTTGTATATTTAATTTACCTGCACACTTGGTATAACTTTTAGAAGATTGTACTACAGAACCCTCTGCTGTTGTACAGAAGAATTCATCTCCCTGTCCAAGCAACCTATTTTTTCCAATGCATCAACGTCGAAGATGCAATCGAGACGAAGGAAATTTAGTATGAAAATAGACATCTAAAAGAAAAAGAAAAAGGTCTATTTACCCACCAAAGAGTCCTTCGTCTTGTCTAGCGATTATGTTTCTTTAAATGCAGCAATGCAGCGCAAACACAATGGACATAAACTAGCTTAGTATGCAAGAAGGAACGTATGTAACCAAGATAACTTACCATGTAGGAAGGCAAGCATCTAGTTTAACACATATACAAACCATAAATGAAATACAAAACAACACAATATGAAACAACAGTACAAGCATGCACCTTTCTATATCCTCTTCAGTCGATGCAGTCAAGACTCCCTCCTTTTCTCCAACTACTCTGTTTGATTCAATGTGGGAACCCACAAAATTCAATGAACATCAATGGAAGTTGGTATTCACTGGAGAACAAGCAATCTGTAGATACAAAAAAATTGACTCAACGAACAGTTTACAAAGGAAGAAACATGAACCTTTGCGCTTCTCTATCCATGGTTGTAAATGTCTATCTTTTTTTTCCCTAGCCAAAATATATTACAAGGTAGAAAATATCACGCATTTGCATGGCTGCAACTAAATGATTTTTGGTTTTCCTTGGAAATTCATCCAGATATGCCCTTTAACCATGTTCTTTATCCTCTACATAGACTGTTGTGCCCATGATACAAGTTCTCAGTTTTCCTTGGCAAACTACCCAGACACGCTTCCAGACATGAAAATATAATCTTGAAGAATCTTTGTTGCACATATCATATATCAAGCACAACACAAATTGTATCGTGCGCACACTAGTCTATGTAGAGGAGAAAGAACATGTCATGTCATATCCGCACATCTGACCATAAATGGTCTACAAGTGTAGGTTGCATACATATGCTTTATTCCAACAACAAAAAAAGTGGATATTGTAACTTCACATGTAATCCTCCAACAATTTTGTATGCAACTATTTTCTTTCATGGAAGGACTCAAGCACCAGGAAAATCTCACAGAATTACAGATAACGGCCTCTACAAAAATGAAAAATAACACAACTGCAAATTGACTGGTGGGTGTAGGTGTTGAACACCGTAAAGTGCCCCAAAAAAACAATAACAATCCAAAAAAAAAGAAAAAAGAAAAGCTCCAACCACCATCGCTGCAACCCAACCCTGCAAGGTTGAATCAAAGAAAAGAAACCAGCAAGGACCAAACCAGTGAGAAAGCACGAAGAGGCCGAACTACACCCCCAGGGCCCCAAAGCGCAAACCCCAGGCAAACAAATAGAACCAACAACCCAGGAACCAACGAACCAGCAAAAGCCACTGACCCAGTGAACAACATATGTATCTCCAACGATTACGAAACTGCAGCCGAAGCAGAAAAGGAACTGGAAACATACAAGGAATATGCGACTACAAATAAGAAAACATTATTACTTGCAAACTGCAAACACTGAAAAGCAAACAAGGAATACAAAATGAAACTATGGCATCAAAACTTACTCCAAAATGATGAAATGCAGAAGCGCAGGTCGAATCGCGAGCGAAACAACAAAAAATAGCAACCGAGAAACCAGCGAAGAAGAACTGCTCACCAAACCAATAAACGATGCATCTAGCTTCAACGATTACGAAGATGAAACATATAATGGCAACACCCGACAAACCAGCAAAGAAGAAGCATTCACTGAACCAGTAAACAATGTATGTAGCTTCAATGGCAGAACAAGGATGAAACATACAATGGCTATTGAACTGGCATGTACTCAGAGAATCATATTTACATAAACATTTAAGACTCTCAGGTTGTCTAAGGACCTCGTGGTATGCAAACATTTAAGTTGTCATGGGTGTTGGAGGACGTCACGTCATGTAAACATTTATGATGTCAGGCCTATTGAGGCATCTCGAAATAAGTGTCAATAAATTTCAATAAATATACAAATCTTGGATATGAAAACATTTCAATATGCTTAGTACATATCAAAATTGACGGATATATTCGGGTAGTAGAAAATGCCAATACAAACATTCGAACTAATGGTAGCATTAATCGACCTTCAAGCAATATACAGAAAAAATATATGATTAAAACATACTATCTACGAGAAAAAGTTTGGATATGTTTCCATATACTACATTGGGAATAGCGAAGACGACAATAAGACCTCCAATCTCTTATCCAATCAGATCAGTACATATATGTTACTTTTTAATATATATAAATATATGCTTTTAATTCCATAGCTCCAACAATAGGTATTGTGCAAATATTTCTGTTCAAAGGACAAACTAATATGTAGTCAACGCTTTATCGATCGCTATAGTCCCTCTATGCCTATGACAGGGACTAATAAACGGGAACAGGAAATCTTGAAAGCAATCCACGGATATTCCTGCTTTTATAGAGACACCTTGACATTCATTAATTACTAAGGGATAAATATAAGCGTTATTAGAAAATTAAACTACATTGGAACATAAAATAGATGATATTAAAAGCTTATTTTATAGTTATTGACAATATATTGTTCAATAGAAACAAAAATAAAGTGTAAACAAAATGCAAGGGAATTAATAATATACGTGTTATTATAAAAATAAAGTTTAAACAAAATGGAAAGGCAATTTTCATTCTTCATAATAGATTTGTGACAACAAATTTTCTCATAGAGTATGTTATTATAAAGATAAATTATAAACAAAATGCAATGGAAATTTCCATACTCACAATGTCAAATAATCAGTGCAATTCCATATTCACAAAATTCAAATTACCAAGTACAAGGTAAGTGTCAATTTTATCTACAATGCATGTTATTGCATAGAGATTGACCAAGATTGGAGAGCTTTTATCCCCTTATATATTTAAGTTCCAATTTCATTATACCAAATAATCTATCTCCCTGGCCTACCTCTTGGTTTTTTCAGCTGGATTTGATCATTTTATCATCTTATCTTGAGTCACTACCTAGTTTTCTCTTGATAAGCTAAAGAGGAGGTTATGCTAGACCTCCATTTATGACTATTGATCTCTCTTGGTAGCACAGAGAAGAAATTGTGACATGTTTTGATACCTCCATTCATTCCTTTTATAGTGAGAAAGCGCTCTCGGTTAGCAAATCAACTTAAGTGAAAAGTAGGAAAGAGGGGTCGGATCCAGACCTTCTAATCCACTTAAAGTAATGATGGAACCACATGCCAAATTAACCATTGAATCTTAGTTTCGATTAATATTTGATAGAATAATCGCACTATGCAAAAACATATAATACTATAGTAATATCTTACCTTAGTAAGTTTTCCAATTGAGTGGTTCATTCAGGTTTAGTCCTTATCTCTTTTAAATTCCACTTTATTTCATTTTCTCTTCATGGCTATGGAAAATAGTAGGTTGCATGGATATGGATATGGCAAATACTAGTGATCTCATTAAGCTAACTAGTGTGGGTTATGATCGGTGATAATGTCAACGACAATGAGGATAATGAATATCCCCCAAATGTAGAACCTTCCTTAGAATTTGTTATTATAACCAAAGATGTCACGGGTGTGGGTGCCTCTACTACTTTGTTGGTCTTTAACAATGAATTTTTACTAAATATAATATCTTAGGTTGTAATGGATATTATATAAAAGGTAAATGGTTAAAATACGATATCTATAATTTTTTGCTAATTTTTTCTAAAGATGAGGTGTTGACGTTAATTATGTTGTTGCACATATCAAAAACAAAAACCAAGCATCATGGTTAAAGAACCTGGTAAATTAATGCCAAGTGGTCCACAAATGTATGTGGAGCTAAATAGTGAACAAGCACAGGATAACTTTTTAGGACTGTTGGAAACCATGCAAAGCATAAAAGCATAATTACAAAGCATCAAAGTAGATAATGAAAAATTACTCAAGCCTAGTAAAGAATAGGAAGAGTTGAATGAAATCCTACTCAAAAACATGACGGAAAGGAAATAGAATAGGAATGTAAGATAGACTTCCAACAATGCTAAAAAGGAATTTTCCAATGAAGAGTCACATAAGTGTAAAGATCATCAAGTACTTAGTGATAAAACAGATTTCTTAACTGAAGGAAGTAGTGAGGATAAATCCAGAAGCACTACCTTACAGAAAAATCTACTCAAACCCAAGAAAAGGAAGTGGCATGATAACGAATTGTCTAGTTAGTTTAAAAATATCTGACCACCCAGTTTTGATGGTGAGCCTGAGGAAGGGGCAGAAGCTTAGCTTCTGAACATGGGGAAATATTCCCAAATTTATAATTACCTAGGAAGCTTGAGGGATAGGTTATCGTTGTACCAACTGAATGGTAAGTCTTTAATATGGTGGCAAGAGACTAAAACAGTGAATAAGATTAAGAACAACGAATTGAATTGGAAAATATTCAAAAATTATTTTAAACAAAAGTATTTAACAAAAAGATATTATGATGAAAAATCCAAGGAATTTTATGATCTCAAACTAGGACAGATGACTATTGAGGAATTTGTCACTAGGTTTGTAAATTTGATGAGATATGTATCTTACCTTAGAGAGGAAAATGAAAAGGTTCAGCGGTTTATGAGTTGTCTGCCTCAAGCATACAAGGATAAAATTAAGTTCCTTAATCCTAAGACAATGGATGAAGTGATAAGGCATGTCAAGTTTTGTTTCGCTCAATTAAAGTAGAGGTTTGGAAATAAAAAAACATGGAAGAATAGGAACAAGGACAAGTGTGATCCTAGGAAGAAGAAGTTTAAGAATCCATGACAAACATCGCATAGCGCACCAGTTAGGAGAAACAAATACAATGGACAACAAAGTGTATCAGTTAAGAATAGTAGTAAACCTATAGATTTGGTAAATAAGAAAGTTAGGTTGCTATTACAGTGTTGGGGTTGAAAAGAACCTCACCTGCATCAATATTGTCCTCTAAATAAAAATAGAAATTTGGTAGTACACAACGTCCAAGAAGAAACAAAAATATATGACATGGCTAGATGCACTCACAAGATCAATGATTCCCTGGAAAATCGGTAGGTTGATCATCAATCTTCCATGGTGGAAGTCGAAGGTAGGATTAATCAAAAACTTGTATCCATTTTAATATACCTTGGTGCAAGTATAAGTTATATTTCACCTACAATGGTAGAAGGTTGTAAATTGTGTAAAATCAAACATAAGAAGTCTTGGCTAGTACAATTAGCTACTGGAACGAAATGAAAGGTTGTAGAATTGGTAAACGATTGTACAATAATTATAGATGAAATGGAGACTAAGGTAGATATAAACATATTACCCTTAGGATCCTATGATGTACTCATAGGTATGGACTGAGTGGAAAAACATTCAATTGTAGTAAATTGTCATGACAAAACTTTTAACTTTTTATATGAATCTAGAAAGGGTAGAAAAATTAAAGGAATACCATGCGATGTGTTGGTAAGACATGTCTCTGCCATACAATTGAAAAGGAATGCAAGAAAAGGATGTGAGATGTATTGTGTACACATATCTGAAAGTAAAGATGAAATGATTGAAAATTTGTAGACTAAAGATCCTATAGTGAAGAAATTTGTTGGCCCTTGACTAGGTTTTGTGGAAACGTTGGTCATGTTTGACCTCTTTTGGGACTTTGACAAGCTAGATGAAGGCAGAGCGCAATTTGAAGCGGAGACCGCGATATCTCGGCCCCTTTTTAGGGCATTTTTGGGTTTAGGGTTTATGTAACATGTATGGGAATGTCAACCCATGGGTTTACCCATGTTTAGGCCCTTTTGTAATGTATAAATAGATATCTAGGCAATGTAGGAAAGGGAAAGTGTGTTAAGCGAATGTAATAAGTGAATTTACTAAGTGCAAGTGATTGTAAGAGGCTTTGTGCTTAGTTTATGTTGAGACTTGTAGAGCTAAGTGCAGGTCATCTATAGTGCTTTCTGCACAGACTGTGAGAAACTTTGTGTTGTAACCTAGCTCGGGGAAGGAGGATCTGGCGAGGTGCGCGTAGATCTCATGTCCTATGCAGAGTAGGATGTTGTGGCTCTATGCATGTAGATTCTTGATAGAAGACAATAAAGAAGGAGAAGAGTTGGTGGACGTAGCCCCACGCTGGGGTGAACCACGTATATCTTGTGTTATGGTTGCTTTGTGCATTATGGTTGTTATGTGATTTATGCTTAGTGTTGTAATGTATGTTTAGATGAATCAGATATGACATCTTAGTGCTTAGTGATGTGAATGAATGCCAGATCTAACCTATTTCCATATGCTAAGTGCTTAGTTGTGTTAGATCTGATTGAATATTGCATTGTTCTGGAATTAGGATTTTATCTGCGATGTGAATAAGGGTTAAATGCTAATGAATGATTAACTTCTAAGTGATTTGTTAGAGTGGTGTAATCACAGATTTGTGTCCCAGCTAGGTTGTAGACACTTGAGTCCTGCAACCACCCCTCCCTCTACCTCGAGTGAGACTTCATCTGCTTCGCAGGTGTTGTCGAAAGGGCTGGTAGTTAGGGTTTTGTTGGTGTGTTGTTGAAGAGTTGAACATTGGGTCTTCCCTTGTGTGCCAACAAATGGTTCTGTTGCCAGGACCTGAAACTGTGATTGTTGGGAACTGAATAAAAAGAAATCTCGGTGTGTAGATCTGTTGCTTTACTGTGCAATATTCTACTTGACTTGCGAAGCTCTATGCTAAGAGAGGAATCGGATCTGAAGAAAAGAGGTAAGATCAGTGAAATTTTTTGTCAAAATGGTTAAGATCTGAAAGCTTTGTGCTCTGATAAAGGTAAGATAAGTGAAAATTTTTGTTTCGAAAGAATGGATCTAGGTATGTTTGATAAATTTTGTCCTAGCCTGAAAACTAGGGCACATCTAGAAGAAAGAAGATTGGAAATGAGTAGATCTGATAGAAATAGTGAAAGATATGTTATTCCCATACATAGAAAGAATGTTTGGACTAAAAAATGGATGCAGGATCCTAGAAAGAATTTTTTGCAGGATTTGATCATTCTATCATCATATCTTGATCATTCTATTGGAGTTTTTTCAACTAGATTTGATCATTCTATCATCTTATCTTGAGTCACTACCTAGTTTTCCCTTGATAAGATAAAGAGGAGGTTATGCTATACCTCCATTTATGACTATTGATCTCTCTCGGTAGCACAAAGAAGAAATTATGACATTTTTTTATACCTCCATTCATTCCTTTTATAGTGAGAAAGCGCTCTTGGTTAGCAAATCAACTTAAGTGACAAGTAGGAAAGAGGGGTCAGATCCATACTTTCTAATCCACTTAAAGTAATGATGGAACCACATGCCAAATTAACCATTGAATCTTAGTTTCGATTAATCTTTGATAGAACAATCGCACTATGCAAAAACATATAATACTATAGTAATATCTTACCTTAGTAAGTTTTCCAATTGAGTGGTTCATTCAAGTTTAGTCCTTATCTCTTTTAACTTCCACTCTATTTCCTTTTATCCGCATGGCTATGGAAAATAGTAGTTTGCATGGATATGGATATGGCTAATACTAGTGATCTCATTAAGCTAACTGGTGTGGGTTATGATCGGTGATAATGTCGATGACAATAAGCAAAATGAGTATCCCCCAAATGTAGAACCTTCCTTAGAATTTGTTATTACAAGCGGAGATGTCACGGGTGCATGTGCCTCTACTACTTTATTGGCCTTTAACAATGAATTTGTACTAAATATAATATCTCGAGTTGTAATGGATATTATATAAAAGGTAAATGGTTAAAATATGTTTTAATCATAAAAATATTGATCAAAGAAAGATGAATAATAATAATAATAATAAAATTATTTTGAAATTCAATTTAATGAGATAAATATTAATACAATCGAGTGTTTTTCATCGAGATATATTATTTTAAACAATTTTTTTAATACAAATGGTATCATAGCATGGTTCAAATACTACAGCTTTATGGGCTCAAAACGAACAGAAAGTGGTGACTATAAATAGACAAACATATATATCTATATTTTTTGCTAAATATGAGGTGTTGACGTTAATTATGTTGTTTCACATATCAAAAATAGTGAACAACCACAAGATAACTTTTTAGGACTATTGGAAACCATGCGAAGTGTAAAAGCATAATTACAAAGAAGCAAAGTAGATAATGAAAAATTACTCAAGGCTAGTAAAGAATAGGAAGAGTTGAATGAAATCCTACTCAAAAACATGATAGAAATGAAACAAAACATGAATGTAGGATAGAGTTCCAACAACACTAAAAAGGAATTTTCCAATCAGGAGTCACACAAGTGTAAATATCACCCAGTACTTAGTGATAAAACAGAGTTGGTAACTAAAGGAAGTAGTGAGGATAAATATGGAAGCAGTACCTTACATAAAACTGTACTCAAACCCAAGAAAAAGTGGCGTGATAATGAATTGTTTGGTGAGTTTAAAAAGATTATACCACCCAGTTTTGATGGTGAGCCTGGGGAAGGGGAAGAATCTTGGCTTATGAACATGGGAAAATATTTCCAAATTTATAATTACCCAAGAATCTTGAGAGCTAGGTTGGTGGTGTACCAGCTGAACAGTAAGGCTTTCATATGGTGACAAGAGACTAAAAAAATTAATAAGATTAAGAAAAGTGAATTGAATTGGAAAATATTCAAAAAGTATTTTAAACAAAAGTATTTAACAGAAAGGTACTATGATGAAAAACCCAAGGAATTTCATGATCTCAAACTAGGACATATGACTACTGAGGACTTTGTCACTAAGTTTGTAAATTTGATGGGATATGTACCTTACCTTAGAGAGGAAAAGGCAAAGGTTCAGCGGTTTATGAGTTTTCTTCCTCAAGCATACAAGGATAAAATTGAGTTCCTTAATCCTAAGACAATGGATGAAGTGATAAGGCATGCCAATTTTTGTTTCACTCAATTCAAGAAGAGGTCTGAAAATAAAAACACGGAAGAATAGGAACAAGGAAAAGTGTGATCCTAGGAAGAATTAGTTTAAGCATCTATGACAAATATTAGATAGTGCATCAGTTAGGAGAAACAGATGCAAT
>JASDQU010416591.1:0-10297 GCA_032191745.1 Picea mariana
TTTTTAGTTTTTTATATAGGACAAATGGCAAGAAAGAAAATCTTTGCGAATATATCCTCAACAAGACATGCAGTAATGACATCTAAAAGCCCAGTTAGGACCTCCATGAATGTTAGGCAACAAAATGCTAGCCCAATAACTGAGGTCACAAGAGAAATGAAGAATGTTAAAGAGTGGAAAACTATCAATGGTGAGAGTAGAATGGAGCATTTTTGGTATCTTAAAGACAAATAAACCGCCAATGGAGAACAAATAATTTTGAATTGTGTTGAATTTGAACATGTCCAAGCAAGCTATCAGTCACTTGGTATGTTGTGAGATATATGTTTGGTTCCAGGAACATATATTGTTTATGCACTGGTGAAACATCAAAGACATATCTGAAGATTAGATATTGTTTGAAAATGAACAATTATAAAAAGGAAGAAAATTTCACAGAATTATGTGCAATGATCGTGACAGACATTGATATGGCAAATGCAAGTTTGATTATTCTTATTTTGTAGCATGTTTTATTATAAGTTTCATGATAATGGTTAAATTTTATTTAACAATGGAAATGACGTATTTTATTTTATAGGATTTTGCTAGGCAACTTTTAGAGATGTTAGTGGGGATTTATTCTACAGAGAGAAATAACATGGAAGTCATCAGTTCCTTTCATATCGATAAGGCACAGGAAGGAAGGAAAAAGAGGCAAAGAGTAACATAAGTTCAAGATGCAGGAGAAGGCCGAGAAGAACAACAAATAAGAAATAGAAGTCATCATTCTAGAAATGATAAAAGGGTTACATTTGAAGATATGGAAATTCCAGATGAAGATGTCGTTCAGAGTAATGTTAATGAGGTTACCATTGTTCCTTAGAAGAAGACTAAACAACATAAACGCAAAATGGGTATGTCCAATGATGATTTCATTCCTAGTGATTATGAAGAGATTGTTGAGTTAGATGAAACTCATTTAAATCGTAAAAAGAGGAAACCAAAGGTTGTTGATAAAGAAGAATTGATAGTTACCTTTGAATATCATGATGGAAGTCCTAAAGGTATGTGAGAAATAATAACACCAGGTGTTGATCTAGAAGATGGTATTATCAAAACAACGCAAAATACCATTCGAGATAGACTAAGGAGGAACAACTTGGTTGATGAGGGCCATACATTTCAATTGAATGTGAAGCAACTTTATAAACACACATAAGGCCAAGAAAAATACCAAATTAGAAAACCACATCAGTTGCGTATCCACAACTTGAAAGAACAGATTAGGCACAATCCATATGCACATGTGGTTGATTACTTAGTTATTGTTGACCGAATGGAATTTCCTACCAAGGATGCATTTGGTAGGTCAATTTTTTTTAGTATAAATGTTATGTGATTGGAGAAAATCATTCTGCAGAGGCTAGAAGAGAATTGATGCAATAGTATCCCTATAACCCTCTTTTTGAGACAATAAGATGTGTAATTTATGTTGGTTTAATAGATGGAGAAGCAAATTTATTGGCGTGATATCAAAACACAGATAATTAGTACAGGATGTCCATGACTTTTTTTCAGAGGGTGAGATTTATCCATAATGCATTTTCTGTAATATGTGGTAGGGATAGATCAAACATTGATGCAAAGTTTAGGAAGGAATGTTGTATGGAAATAGCCTTCCCAATTGATGAGGAAAGTGTAAAAGAAAAAAATTGCAAAGGAAGTGATGCGTTCAGAGCTATGAATAGCTATTTCCAATTGGGATTTAAAGCTGGAGAGTAGCATTCCTATTATAGTATCAATTTTGTGATTAAAACTTCATTCCATTCTTTTCTAGGCTTCATAGTAGGAACATAAAGTGAAGGTGAGATCATGAGATCATTGAGGGCTTGTTATTGTCTTGAAAGAGT
The DNA here is from genome assembly GCA_032191745.1 of Picea mariana. NCBI lineage: Eukaryota > Viridiplantae > Streptophyta > Pinopsida > Pinales > Pinaceae > Picea > Picea mariana. Next base: position 1,893 of record JASDQU010416591.1, read on the forward strand.
GAGGTGACTATCAAGAAGATCCCATAAATACATGCTCTTCCACCCTAATCCAAAAGAGTAATCATAGAAGACAATTTGGATATGTGGCAATAGAAATTACCACCTTGAGAGATTCAAGAAGAAAATTCCTATGTTTTTTTTCCTTACCAGGTATGACTATCTGAACACAGAGACACATTCGAGAAGCCGATTCATGTGCTTTTTTTCTGTCCTAGGTATGACTATCCCAAAATAGAGGCACCTTTATCAGAATAGCAAATTCAAACCTCCTCCAAAATACTAGAACTGTAATCGATGGAAATATATTATAGGGACCAAGTAATAGGAAGGACTCCCCACTTTGCTGTAAGAATCTCAAATTTAACACTGATGTTTCAAAACAAGTGGACCAAATTTGTTCTAAGCCAAGGCTATTTACAATGAATCCAATGATTTCACCTAATAAAGACTAGGCAAAAAAGACACAATCTAGGATTTAGATAGGGAAAAGAAAAACATAGATAATGAAGCAACTAGAGATACAAACTATCTCATACCGAATCCATGCATGAAAATTTCATCAAATTATGCAATATAAATATTTTAAAATAAATAGTTATCAAACATATAATTTGTGGATTTAAACTTAGAGAAAATATTTTATAATCTTTTATTTTTATTTATTTTTTTCTCAATTGTAAAGAATTTGGTTTAAAAAAATATAAATAAATTATAAATCATCAAATAAGTATAACAAGCATCATTATAATTATCATGATACTACCATACAATGAAAGTTGGGGTGATATTTGAAATGTATTTTTTTATTTTTATTTATTTTTTCTCAATTGTAAAGAATTTGGTTTAAAAATATATAAATAAATTATAAATCATCATATAACTATAACAAACATCATTATAATTATGATGATACTCCCATACAATGAATGTTGGGGTGATATTTGAAATGTATATTTGTGATATTTGAAATGTATTTTTTTATTTTTATTTATTTTTTCTCAATTTTAAAGAATTTGGTTTAAAAAAATATAAATAAATTATAAATCATCAAATAACTATAACAAACATCATTATAATTATGATGATACTACCATACAATAAAAGTTAGGAAGATGTTTGAAATACATATATATTTTTTTAATTTATTTTTTCTCAATTGTAAAGAATCTGGTTAAAAAAAATATAAATAAATTATAAATCATCAAATAACTATAACAAACATCATTATTATAATTATGATAATACTACCATACAATGAAAGTTGGAGTGATATTTGAAATGTATATTTATATGGTTTAGGTAAATATATATATTTTTTCATTTATAAAATTAAGTATTCATTTGTTTCATAAAATTTTGAATATTTTATTTTAAAATTAAAAACATATTATATATTTTTATATTTAAATTTAATTATTAAATTTTAATTATTTAATTTTCATATTATCAATTACTTCTTCATCAATATAAATGTAGTATAATTGAATTCGGTGTACATTCATTTAATTAAAACGATTTACTTTTTAAAAATTCAAGATTTAGTACATATCCACTCAAATCTTTAGTTTTTATCATATTGATATCAAAACTAAAATAAAAAAATACAAAAAAACTAACTTTATTTTTTATTATGTTGATATGGAAATTTTCTTATCATCCCAGCACTCTCAAAAATAGTTTACTTTCTTAAACATAAAAAAATATAATGTTATTAAATATTTTATTTTAATTAACTTAATATCTTAAGTATTTGATTTTAATTAAATATTTGATTTTTTAACTAAATCTCATGAAAGAGAGGTCAAGAATTCAAGCCTAATTATTTGATTTTAATTATATTTCATGGTACAACGTAACCTCTTTAGGAAGTTTTCAATATTTTTAAAACTTTGTATATAATTATTAATATAATAATTTTTTATATCTATTTATACATTTCAAACAATTTGTAATATCTCTTAAAGCATGTGAGCGTGAGCGTGAGGATGAGCAGCGGGAGGCCGTCCTCCCGCGGCTAGGGTTTACCCGGGCCGCTGTCTGCATTCGCAGTCGCTGAGAAATCCTGGTTATGGTTACTGTGGGGTCTGTCTGCAGCACAAGATCAAACCATGCAAGCAGATTAGAGACGCCGTTGATTTAAACAGGAATAGTTTCACTACGAAGCAATTAAGATGGATATTCATCCGACTCATCATATCCAAAGGAAACATTTTCTGCTAAGATAGAGGCGCTTAAACTCTTGGTTAGTTCTTTGAGTGCAGCCAAACGACCTCGTTCTTCACAGGAAAGATTTATCAAGAGGTTGGACTCCATCTTCCAGCTGGCTCTTCAGTATCCAGATCCAAGGAATAGAGCACTCATTTTGTCAGAGCAGGCCCTGATGGGGAAGTACACAAGGCTCTGGCCTGGCCGAAAGGATCATCGAGCATTGTTCTCCAAGATAAACGGCCAAGTATCTTTATGACTGAGGATTTATTTTTTTTTAATCCAAATTTAGTAGGATTTGCATGTAGCCAAGGGTATTTTGTCTTTGTTCTATATTAGGGAGGATGGTGATTTGAGGGTATTTTGTTTATGTTGTATATTAGGGAGGATGGTAATTTGATATTTTTCTTCAGGTTCCTACTTCATGAGATATAGACGGATAGAGGGATGTTTGTATCTAAGTGGTCCATCGATGTCTTTATTAACTAAGTATGGTTGGTAAAAATGGTTTTTTAATTAAAGAAGATCGGAGAAGCAGGACCTCAAAGTGAAATCCATGAATATATTAAAGAAATATTATTTATACTTCAAAATGATATCCATGAGTATATTAAGGAAGTATTGATGGGTTGAAGCTTATTTTCCAAAAAGGAATAATGGATTTTTCATTATATTTTTGAATTTTTTTTTGGAAGAAATTTAGATGTTAGTGGTTGATTGGTTAAACAGATTATATTTTTTATTTGATTTTCATGAGTATATTAAAAAAATATTATATAAATTCAAAATGATATCCATGAGCATATTAAGGAAGTATTGATAGAGGAATGTTTGTATCTAAGTGATCCCTGGATGTCTTTATTAACGGAGTATGGCTGGTAAAAATGCATTTTTTTTTTAATTAAAGAAGATTGGAGAAGCAGGACCTCAAAATGAAATCCATGAGCATATTAAGGAAATATTATCTAGATTTCAAAATGATATCCATGAGTATATTAAGGAAGTATTGATGGGTTGAAGCCTATTTTCCATGAAGGAATAATGAATTTTTCATTATATTTGTGAAGAAATTTAGATTTTAATGGTTGATTGGTTACACATAGATTATACTTGTTTTTTGTTTTCCTTTCTCTTTTCTTTGTTAAAAAATAATTTTCTCATAAACAATATACATAGTTCATAAACAATATACATAATACATGTTTCACATAATTTAAAAAAAAAAAATACTTATTACTAAGTCCATAACCCAAACCCTAAAATTTGTGGTTTGGAATCTTTTTTACAATATTTTTGAACAAAAATACCTCTCTAAGCCCCATTCCAACAATTCAATGAAACGAGATTTATATAATTTACCAATATAAATGTTAAATAACTTACGGATGTTAGAAATAACATCTTTAGCATTTACCTATTTACAAGTCCCATTCAATAAAATGAGATTTATATAATTTACCAATATAGATGTTCAATAACTTATTGATGTTAGAAATAACATCTTAACTTTTACCTATTTACCTTTTCTGTATAAGGACAAGTGTTAAATGGAAAAGTTTGTACGGTCAAATCGAAATTAACAATTAACAAATGCTAAGAGACATAAGATAAATATGTGTTAGTTATTAGTTATGATACATATCGAAAAAATCCACATTGCTGAAAAGAATGCAACCATCTAATTTGTATGCATGTTGTCTCTTGCTGTAATAATAATAAACTATTTTCTAGATGTTTTTTATTTTTTATTTTTTAATATATATATATATATATATTAATTAAGATATTTTTATAATTAATATAAATCAATTAATTTTTATTATTATAATAATAAACTAATTTATAAATGTTTTTTTTTATTTTTTTAATATTTTTATAATTATTTTATGTATTATTAAAATATTTTATAATTCATATAAATTAATTAATTGAATATGTGTTTGTTTTTCATTATTAACTTAAGTGAGAAAGATTGAGAAAGATTAAATGTTTGATAGTTTTTCATTATTAACTTTGATAAAGAAGATTGTAGTTCTGTGATGAACAAACAACTCATTAATTTTAATAAAAAAAAGTGTTTTAATATGAGAAGATCTTTGTTTATCCATATTTTTTTTAAATAAATATTTTTAATTAACTAATTAATCATATTATGGAAAAAAGTGAAATACTATACTCTAATATGAGAATTTAAAGTATATAAATTTGTGTCAAACATGAACTCCTCTTCCATCTTGGATGGATATAATAATGATTCTTATTATTTATCAATTATAAATAAAAATATAATAATAAAACAAAACAAAATAATTTTATATTAAATTAGAATAGTTTAAACAAAAATAATATAAAATAGAACAAAATAAAATAATTTCATATTAAATGAAGATAGTTTAAACAAAAGTTCACAAATGGATTGGTTTTCGTCCCACTATATCTTTAGTAAAGTTGGCCATGATATGCTTAAATAATAGAGCAGATATGATGGATAGCTGCAGTATTTAAAAGAAAAAATTGCAACCTCTACATAAAATATGAACTGTTATTATCTGTCCCAAGGCCCAACTATATATGAATATCACTTTTGAGTAGATACATGTTGATTTCTTTCAGTTTGGTTAAGGTGTTCAGTTTTAATATTAATCAGAAAAATGAAATAAATAAAATAAAATAATAATAATAATAATAATAATAATAAAAATAGTAAACAAAATATAAATAAAAAATTTTGAGGAATATCTAAATGTATATAAATATAAAGTTGTTTGATAATAAACAAAAATGTGATAATAAAACAAAATAAAATATTTTTTATTAAAATTAGTATACTTTAAACAGAAATTACACAAATGGATTGGTTTTTTCATCCCAATAAACTCAACCATAAGATTAATAAACCAGATGTGATTGATCGATTCAGTCGTGAGTAGTTAAAAGAAATAAATCACAGCCTTTACATAAAAGATGAAATAAAAATAATATTTAGTACGAATCACAAAAATGAAATAAAAATAATATTGAAAAAAATTATAAACAAAATATCAAACATAAATGAATAACCTATATGAAAGCTTGAAGAATAGCTCAGTGTGTATAAGCACAGCGTTGTTTTGCAAAAGGAGAGTTGAACAAATTCTGAAGGTGTTCTGATTTAGTATAAATCAGAAAAGTGAAATAAAAATAATAATGAAGAAAATATTAGACAAAATATCAGACATAAATAAATAACCTAGAGGAAAAGCTCAGTGTGCATAAGTACAGCATTGTTCTGTCATAGAGAAATTCAAAATAGATACCGTTCTGTGTACATAGATTATGAAAATTGTAATTAGTATTTTTCAACCGAATATATTATTTTAAATCACTTGTATTAAAATATTATCCTCTAGTTTATTAAAACAAACACTCTTCCATTTATAAATCCATATTGCTCATATCATAATATCTTATGATACAACAAAGTAGTCAATCAAAAATATTCTATCATAGTGAAATAAATAAAGATGATATATCATTATATTTATAATGTTAGTGTTATAGTTTTTTCAGCATGCTGAATTCATTTATATTTTTGACATCTTACTAGTTAAATCGAGATTGTCATTGACTCAGTGTCAACTCCAATTGGTGTTGCACCAGCAGTGCTTGAGTGAAATAGATTTCTTATTGAACCCGTAAGATAAAAGAGTTGAATTGGGGGGATAAAAGCTTGATGAGAAGAAAGGTTATATGTTGACAATCAAGTGGCATTCAAACAAAAGCACTCCACACATTTATGCAACCAAAACTTAAAAAATTTAGACAACCCCTAATATTATTGCTAACCAACCCAGTATTAACTAATGTAAATACAATGCATAATATACTACATACCATTCAATAATAGATTTACGCCGATGAAATCTCTAGTTATATATCTTGTTTAAAATGACACAACCTAATGCAAGTCCACATCGTAATAAATCCTTTAGGTAAAGATTGTCTTAAATAATGGTGAGTAGCTCGATAATAGAGATCAAAGAATTCAATGGATGGAATTTTGAGCTTTGGAAGCTTAAAATTGAATATCTTCTTGTAGATTGAGAAAAATGGACAACAATCTGTCCAGGTACCATGCCGGAAGGAATCTCGACGGAAGAATGGGAGCAACTCGAGAGAAGAGAAAGGAGTATGATTTGACTTTGTCTTGCAGATTTGGTGTTGTTGAATGTCTCAGGTGAAGATTCGACCAAGAAACTGTGGGATAAGTTGGAAAGCTTGTAATGGTCAAAATCCCTAGTAAATAAGCTATTTCTCATAAAGAAACTGTATCTTTTGAGAATGAATGATGACAATTTAGTGATTGAGCATTTAAATGCATTTAATACCATTATACGCTAGTTATCTTCTATGGATATTCAAATCACTAAGGAGGAGAAACGTATAATCATATTATGTTCTTTTCTAAATTCATGGGATAACTTAGTCGTGTTTATAGGGAGTAATGCAACCACACTAGTGCTAGAAGACATGGTTGCATCTCTAATGTCGGAAGAAATGAGAAGAAAGAACATGGAAGGATCGATCAAAGATGCTTTAGTGGTGAGAGGTCGATCGATTGACAAAGATAAAGGCAAATTCTCCAGTAGAAAGTCTAAGTCGAAGGGTAGATCTAAATCCCCGGTTCAATCGAAAAGAAGATACTGGAAATGCGGTAAAGTTGGGAATTACAAAAAAGACTGCAAGTCGAAGGGAATGGAAGTTAGTACAAGATCAGACGACAAACACTCGACTGAGAGAAATATGACTCCAGATAAGGGATGCAATGTGTACTTGGCATCGACCAGTACACAGTTGGATCAAGATGTTTGGTTGATCGACTCAAGAACATCTTATCATATAACATCACATAGAGAATGGTTCTATGAATATGAACGATATGAGGGAGGATAAGTGATCTTGGGGGATGACTCGGCAACCAAAATTATAATATGGGGAAGACTTCGACTAATACTGCAGGATGAAATATCCTTGATCCAGTTGATTTGGATATCTACCACTGAACTACGGTTTTGGCCACTGAATCAGATACTGTAGGGGTTCCTGAATGCGTTGTAGTTATTGTGTAAACATGCTTGGTGATTTTGGCATGTGTGCTCCAGTTTATTATGTTTTTTAGCAGTATAAGACAATGCATGTGAAATAAGGAAAACAAAACTCATTGATATATATATAATGCTGAAAAAACATGAAATACAATAATAACTGGAAGCAGATATAATAATCGTCAGTTAGATATCATGGATCATCACTGGAATACAAAATAACTAATAAGAAATACCTGTGATCAGAAGAATCAGTGTTGGTCTGTGCATGCACGGATAGATTGACAAAAAGCAGTCTGGCAACTCACAGTAACTACTGTAGAATCCAGAAAAATCACCCTGATGGAGATACCCGTCATAATGAGCTGGAAATTGTATCAAAAGATGTACCTTGGCCTTTATATTGATCCTGATGGCTGTTGAACTGAAGATCCGACCTATGGAGCTCCAGATCTCACCCCTTGGGTATTTACGCACCTCCTGGGCTCAATGAGTGCGCCCTAGTGATTCCACTGGTGCTATCTGAAGATGTATAGCTCAAAATGATCATCCTAATCTCCTCTATAATGGGTTGAAAGGGATTCCTTAGATCTTCCCTAGAATGTCGCCTGGAACCCCAAATGTGCTTCCTATGGAATTATGCCCTAAATGATTGTTTTCCACTTTCTGGAAGATTCCACCATTGAAAACTAATGAAATATGGTTGAATAGGTGCACCCTGGATATCTTTGTAATGGGTTGGAAGGAATCGGTCAAATCTGAATTGTCATAAGCGGCCGCACAAACCCTCTCTCAAACACTTGCACCCTAACTGGCTGAGCTACGCAATCACTGAACCAGACACTGTAATGCACGGTGAAAAAACTGGATGGTATCTATGATAGGCTAGGGTCTGTCTCTCGACACTGAAACTGATCAATGGTGGTGGTTTCCTCCAAAAATCCACAAAACGACAAGGGGGTTGATTTCCTCCTCCTTTACAAATATATCAACATCAAATCATAACATAATAATGAATTTGGTTGCTTTACCCTTCCATTATAGATTCCTGAAACCCTAATTCGTTGTTGACCTTTTCCCAACAAGTGACTTTTACTTTATTTTATTATTCCTTGA
>JASDQU010416596.1:0-10297 GCA_032191745.1 Picea mariana
TGAAGTGGTAGCCTTAAGTTGAGATTTAATTCATGGGAAGCTTCTTTAGTCAATAAATTATTTCGTTGTGCAAAAGCATGCCTCTGAGATTCTTAATTTAAAAAAAAAAAAAATTATAATTTTGGTCTGATCCCATGTTCAGGTCCTTTTAGATGATTATCTCTACCTCATATTGTTTTTCACAATTCACGAAACCAAACCATATAAGAGATTGGTTAACTCATTGTTAATTTATGGAAGCATTCCGAGTATTTGTTTTGAGTGAAGCAAAGTAAGTAAATACTTCATGTAGCTGGGTCAAAAGCTCAAGTGACCACTGTTTCTAAGGTTTCATTGAATGTAATGTTCATGGAAATCCAAGGTTCAAAAATATGCAACATACTTATTTTGGGATTTGTTCATAAGGCAGGGTTATGGATCTATCGAGGTTAGCCATGGTTTGCTTACTGGTTTGAAGTGTTGCTGATGGATATAAAGGTTGAAAAGTATAAAATATTAATAAAATTATCTTATCTGATCTAATACACCCCAAAATTCTGGGCTTGATCCCTGCCTTTATTACCTCATGGGATTATTGTTGTAGACTTCCATTGTCAAATAGATCGTTGTCAAAAACCTTTCAGTGATCTCAACTCGGAGTTTGAAGAAAGATTTACTAAATTACTAAATAAAGTATGGTTGAGATTTGAGTCCTCATTTGTGGAAATGGTTTTAGCTATTGCGGATGTTAGCGAGTGTGAAGAACTTCCACTAATAGAGATAATTACTCAAGAATCCATTGGAGATTGTCTGGATAAAGGGAAATTTCCAAGATGGAAATTACAAATGAAAGTATGGGCAACAATAAGACTAATAAAATGGTGATCCTTATAAACTAACTTCAGATTGATAGCATTTGGCTATTTTACATGCAGACTATTGTATTAGTTGATACCTTGATGAACTTGCTTAGGACTCCGTGGTCACTGCATATTTTTGTGACGGTGATGACATTTATTCCTGATATTATTTTGATGCTATATGGATGCTTGGTATGGAACTGTGGAGCATTACACTCTGGTAGGGATATGATTTGTTTATCTCATCCAAAGACAAAGAAACAAGTATGTTTATTTATTTCAGTGTATAACCTGTAGTAGCACATGGTGTTATTTTGATCTAATTTGAAGTGTCAAGACAACTGCTAGTATTTACTTGAAAGTGGATTCAATACATCTAGGGTATGCCAAAGTTTTAGTTGCACTCTGGTGGGGATATGATTTATTTATCTCATTCAAAGACAGAGAAACAAGTATGTTTATTTATTTCAGTGTATAACCTATAGTAGCATATGGCACTATTTTGATCTAATTTGATCTGTCAAGAAAAGTGCTAGTATTTACTTGAAAGTGGATTCAATACATTTGTGGTATGCCAAAGTAATATATATTTTAGTACAATAGAAACATATGGATAGTATTCAATAGTAATGTGTTGTTGGTATAAAAAAAACCAGTAGAAATATTTAAAATCAATCCTTGAAAATTTGTGATCATGTAGTATTGATGGAATGCGAGTCAAGTTGATGTAACACACCCACGGCGGGGCATACAATTTTTCGCTTTTCTTAATGGACATATTCTCTATCCATGGCTTCTAACTTGGAAAGTTGGGGAACCAGTCTGACCTCCCAGTCAAGGATCTCCTATTCTGGAGCCAAACGACTCTCTGAGACCTTGATGGTCTCGTTCTGTAATTAGATGCAGACCCTTTCCATTTCCTGGTGTCGGTCAAAAGGTACCTATGACCCTCCTCTTCGCTTCTACGAAATCTCAGATTCTGGGTGCTAACTCCTTTTCTGATAAGCCCCTTTCTTGATATGACCTTGGGCGATAACCTCATGTAACCATGCGATTGCGGGCGCGACCAAGGGTGGTTTGAAACCAAACTACTTTTCTCCCCGCAATTCATCTTGAGCCTCCACGTGTCCTTTCTCCAAAATCGTGGTCTAGATTATGGCCCGCCCTCAACATTTTAAAGTTCTCTCACCTTTGATCCCCACAATGCGATAAGACATTTGATCTCATGATCTTGATGGTACTCATGAACTGATGGCTCAGATCTACCCCTTTTTAAATCAACAGACTTGATTTTCTTCAGGACTTCAGCATTCAGAGTTTTCAACTCTCAAACCTTGTTTTCTCTACAGTGGCTATCTCTCAGAGTGGAAGATATACTGACACCTATCCCTCTCAATTGGGCGGTTCACATGAACTTTGGCTCTCTGGCCTTCGGGAATTATTGTTCAATACCCTCTCTTTCTTCCGGAGTGATTTGTCCTGAAGTGGCAGATCGTTTTCCACGCATCCTCTCAAAATCAACGACCCTAGTCCTCTTCAGGACTTCAACACTTTTCAACCAAGACGAGATCTATGGCCTTCAACTCCCTTCCCGATCAATGGTCGAGATTTTGGTTCGGAACTTCAGTGCTTTCAAACTCTTCTCCTTTGCATTCTCCCAGAGTGCTTCCACCCAAAATCCACGATCTGTCACCACGCGCCCTTCTAGATCTACGGTCCAGATTCACTTTGGGTCTTCGACTCTCCGGGCTTTAGGAGTTTCAACTCTCAATTGAAAATCTCGAAGTGTTTTTCCCAAAATATCTGGTCTAATGAAACGTGTCTCATGTCGGCCAACGGACGTGATCTACTTTGGCCCTTCATCTCTTCGACTCTTCAGGCTTCGAAAGTTTCAAACTTCTATGCTCTCATTTCTTCCGAAGTGCATTCACCCAGAGATTCTAATCTGTCGACACGTACCCCTCCTGGCCATCAATGGCCAGGACCTACTTCGACTCTTTACCTGGATTCCATAGACTTACGCCACCTGTCCTCTGGATCCAATGACTGACGTTTACTTCGGGTCTTCAGAGTTCTCAAACCTCAAATTTCTCCTTCCTTAGAAGTCCGCGGATTTCTGCCACGTGTCCCTTTGAATCAGACGACTGAAATTCACTTTAGATTTCTGGGGTTCAAAAATCTCAACTCTCAACCTTTTCTCCCTCTTGAAGCTCACAATCTATCACCATGCGTCTCTTTGGATCTGACGATCTAGATTCACTCTGGACTTCAGGTTTCGGGAGTTTCAAATATCAACTGAAACCTTCGAAGTGATTTTTCCCGAAGCCTTGGATCTGTGGACACGTACCTCCCCTGAGGACCAACAATTAGGATTTACTTCGACGATTTCAAACTCTCCTTGACCACAAGCTCTCGCTCAAGGGTTGTGGATCTTGCGCCATCCGTCCCTCTTGGCGATGAATGGTCCCAACTCACTTCGTGACTTCGAGACTTTGGCCAGTCAATCCTCCTACGCACACAAAGGTTAACACTCATGCTTACCTTAGATCTGACAACTATTGTCCCCTTGTGCTCAGATCCGACGATTAGGATCTGTTCCTTCTTAGTTCTTTTCCTCTGTTTCCATGGACACTGATTTAATGGTCCAGGCTTCTCCCCACAACTGATCTGATGGCTGCTATTGCTCCTCCTCTTGAGCTTTTAACTTCTTCTAACTTGGAAGAGTTTTGTAGATGTTCAAAGGCCTCAACCTTCATTCTTCTTGCGAGCTCGACTATCTTGGGTCTCACCTTTGCTCTTGAAAACGTTATCTCTTCTGAGTTTTTCGATTCTCTCAGACCGACGATACCGAAGGACTCTGTTACTCCCTAGATTTCCTAAGGGGCTCATGACCATCCATCTGGAAACGGTTCAAGGTCCAACAGTCATGATCCGACCAATACTGAGGTGTCTACCGATTGACGGTTCACAGTAATTGTGGGGTCCAACCTCCACAATCTAGGAAGTTCTCACTCGACTCTAGTCTAATCCTAGTCATTGATCTTCCATTCCCAATGAGATCAACGACGTGGGTTGATTATGGGTCGTGAACTAGCAGGTCCATTAAATTCACCTTCGCACTCCGCAATGATTCCCAATAGTCGATTAAATCGAGCGATTGGTGTTTGATTTGGTAACTCTAGTGAGTATTTGAGTCGATATGATGACCGTGATGGCCTCTCCTCTCGTTAAATGGCTCACATCCATCTCCGCTGTCAGATTCTTAAGTCATCGGTAGTTTGGGTAACTTGACTATCATCTACTTCCTAGATCTGACGGTCGGAATGTTTCCTGGGCATCCTCAGATCTAAGGTTCAGAGTTAACTTCGGGACTTCATGGATTTTTCCTCCCTTACGAAGAACTTTTTCAATTCTCCGAACTCGTGAAGTTAGAATGACTCCAAGGGTTAACTCCCATGCTCTTTCCCGTATCCAACAATCACAATGGACCGTGGCTTCTTCCGAACAAATTTCATCCGTTCGTCTTCCCAAATAAAGGAACCATCCCCTTCGATACTTCGACCTCACTACCCTCCTTGAGCTTTGTTATCTATGAAAGTCTTAAGAGATTTGCGCTCTTACTCTTGAAATTAACGTTTAGAAGGGTCTTTTGCACATCCCTTGCGCTCCTTTATCAAGTTTAGAACTTGAGGAGTTCTCATTCTCTGCCCACTCTATAGATATTTTGTGCATATCTGCACTACCTCTTCTGAGCTTAACAGACTCCGTCCTCCTAGAGACTTAGGGTAATTGTGCCCAAGGTCGATGAAATCACAGTCATGTTATTTTAACTTAAGCCACCATAGGGCTCGGACATTTATGTGTACAAATCAAACAATTCCATACTTTCTTAAATACACAATCTAAACAAGAATAAAGAGATACAATATAACCATTAAGAAAACATACACATCCCTGGGTCATTCACAGTATATCCCATTTCATTACATAATTACAAATCAATTTCACAGGGTATGAGAATACTTATCTATTACAAGTTTCATCCAACTAACTAACTATGGGTGTGTGACTTTCCACCCAACCATAGGCTCAAAGGCATTCATTCTTAGCATTTTGGCAACCCCTGTGCTAAGCCATGATATCACTAGGGAGTTTACGACATATCTCATAGAGAGTCTCTCTGTCTCAACGACCCTACGAGGTTTATCAGATGCTTCCTCAACATCAAGCTCACGTTCGGTCCCTCAGGTCGTGTTCTCTTCACTTCCTTTCAGTTCCCACATCCCCCTTATGAGCTTGCACTCTCCTCACATTGCTTGCTGTGTCTCTGTATGTATCTTACCTTCCCTCCTCTAGAAAGTTTCCGACCTGTCCTGTTCCTTCTGTCAGAAGGAAGCTTGGGTCTGCAGGTTTCTGTGGTACTTTGAGCTGACATCTTGTAGCTAGACCATGATTCCATTCATGGGGGTGGTTGATAATTCAACCACTAGCCCTTTATTCGTTATCTGATTTCTTTCCTCTAGAGATATCATGGCTCATACTTCAAGGCTTCACCCCCCCAACAGTCAGTTATGGGTAGTTTAACAATAATACATTTATATCATCCACATGCCTTAGCATGGTAATCCTATTTTATGATTAATTACAAGTTGGGGGAAACAAGGTGTTACAATTGATATATCTTTTCTCTCTGTTTTTTTCTATCAATATGTGGTACAATACTTTCATTACTATTAAGTTGTGTTGCAAAGTTGAGTGAGAGGTTGAAAGCATAACTACCAAGCACCAATTGTGTATGTGACATAAAATTATACTCTTTTTATTCTCTTGGTTGAACATATGTATCTACACATGTTGTCGAAGTTTCTGGATAGATNCTATGTCACAGATAGTGAGAGCATGATGGGGGAAATTTTAATTTGGCATACTCCAGTTTCAATCAACTTTAAAAGCTACCTCGAAAAGCATAAAAAGGGTATTGCAAACCCTGTTTTTTATTATTTAGGATAGCCAAGGGTTATGGAGGTTTGTGTAACATTTTTCTTAGTTGATGAACAACTATATTTTCTCATTGATGGGGATCACTTAGCACATCATAAGGAGCATCTTCATGACACAAAAAATGCTGAAAATTTTCTGCCAATGATAGCTTCCTCTCTTTCCCAAATTTTCCATGAAAAATCAGCAAGAGGAAGTCCTAATAAAACTTAAAACCCTAAACCCTAAATCTAATTCTAAGCCCTTAATCCTAATTCTAAACAACATTTGCAAATGAAGACCTATCTTGGATGGACTTGGACCCACCTCCATAGGCAAAGAATCTAAACATATTGTTGGAACTTTAGGCCCAAGGGAATCGAGTCACAATCCCATTTTCAAGTCTACTCATGCTGAGATGAGGAATATTTAGATGATTGTTTCATATGATTATATTGTAGTGTCTAGTATTTATTAGTTAAATCTTAATACTATGAGTATTTTTGGACTTTAGAGGCCATTTAGAGCTTCTTTGTTTATGTATTTTGGTTTAGATATGGATTGCACTTTGTGCCATTTGTGTTATATCCACCATTTCTCTATATTTGTGAAGACTTTGTATATTTGTAGTGTTCCATGGGGACACATCCTGCATGGTTGGGGTTGTGCCTCTCAAGCTCCAGGTCAACCATGACTGGCCAAACCCAACTGCGCTTACTGAGGTCGAGGCCTGAAGGCTCTTAAAAACCAAATATCCCTGATGCATCAAGTAGTTGCAAATTACACTTGGAACCTCCAAACCAAAGCATTAGTCGGTGGGTTTATCATAAGGGGAGATACATCTTATTATTTGATGATGCATCCAAGGGAAATCCTGGCCCTGCATTATGTTTTATCTAGGAGGACTGAGGAAAATATAATTTGCATGGAACATAGGCTAAGACACCAACAACAGAGGAAAAACATTAGAAGCTCTAAAAGGAATCCAATTATTGAAGGTACTGACCTCTGGAGCTATTGTTGGTGTTGGAGACTCTACCTTGATATTGTATTCTCTCCAAAAATTTGTGTTTCCAAGAAATCCCAAAATCAATTGCATTTTGTTTAAATGCCTACAAGTCTCAAACTCCTTTGAGCCCCATGAATTGGCTCAAGTAAGTCTAAGATTTAACAGGAATGCAGATGTAATTTCCCATGAGGCAATAAGTTTGTCTAAGGGAAACATGTTATCGAATGCAGACCACAAATGGAGAACCCAAAATCAGAATACAGACTCTACTCACCTAAAACAAGATGTAGCTACTAGAGAAACCCAAATAAACCAAGAGAAGCAAAGGTCTCGAGCAATAGGGAGTAAACTTAGTCTCATGTGGGGTCCTGGGATGCCAGCTTTCTGCATATTTTGGAGGCTTCTTGGCCCCTCCTATGGATACCCCTTGGCTCTCCAAAGGGGCACCAACTATCCTTCAACTCAAAGCATTCAACACCTTGGTCATGGAAATGAATTGAAAGGAGTTTCATCCACATGCAAGTTGTAATGCATATACAAATTTGGAGACACATAAGATGCACCTTAATGGAGGTTGGGGGATTACATCAAACTTCATTTAAGAGACTCATAGCATGTACATTTTCCTTCTATGAGGACGTGGAATTGAGTTTCTCCACCATGGTTAGATCAGTGTTGCAAATGTTTTTGATTTTTCTGATTTTTTCTAAGTTTACGTTTTGCTGATATTTTCCGCAATATTTCCAATACGTTTCTTTCTAAACCCTCGGCAATATATTCCCTGAAATGATATTTACAACATTGGGTTAGATTTTAAATGAGGGATGAGGATCAACGCTTGCAGCTCCACTAATATGAGTAATACTAAAAAATACCCCTCTAATAATGATGCAACAATGTAGGTTCAATATAACAAAGGTCCTAAAGCAAGTTTTAAATACTCTCCCCTGTGTGTTTTATTTGATTAGTGTGTTAGAAATGGGAAAGGTATTTTGTCCAAGAGCCACAATGGAAGAATTAAGAGTTGATGCATCCATGTGGAAAAATGGAGCAGAGGTAAAGTAGCTCTTCAAAGAAGGCCTTTTTCTGTTGAATGAGATAAGAGTAAGATTAAGGGGCAAGCTCGAAGAGGTGGAGAGGATGAAAAAACTTGTAGTCAGAGGCAAAGGATAACTCTTAGAAGACCAAAAAATATCTTTGAGCAATTAATTCCCACATATATGGAGCTCTCAACCAAATCTAGGGACCGAATGTTGGATAACTGCGAGGGGGGGTGAATCAATAATAGCGTAATTATAATCCCTTTTCTTCAAATGTTATATCAATGTATAATTATTATCCAATAATGAGAAGTAAGAAATAAACAATCACACACATACACAGTACACCAGTGTTTTATGTGGAAACCCAGATCGGGAGAAAACTACAAAATGATTTTTCTTATATGTCTTGAAGAATTACATTCATTGGAAGCACCAAATTCCTTTGTTTTCCAGTTGCAACTTGAGGGAGACTCCAACCCCCTAGTTTCTCAGAATACAACCTGGGGGAATATCCAACTCCCCAATTCTCTAGCTACAACCAGAAGGAGGCTACAACCCCCTATGTTCTCTGGCTACAACCGAAAGGTGGCTACAACCACCTGTCCTTGCCCCGTCCTGCCACCCTGAAGTAGAAGTAGAATGATGGAACCATTGTCACACTATCACTATGAGATACACCGCTGTAAACCTGTACCAATAAATCTGAAACATGCATCAACCTATACCTCAACCTGTAATCAACCTGTACCATAAACAAGTGCATCAACCATGCAACAACCTGTACTAAACAACCTATAATCAACCTGTACCATAAACAAGTACATACAACCATGTACCAAGTATGTACCAATCATGTGTCAATTACTCATCAACTAAGACTCATCAATATGTACCAACATCATCAACTATACACCTCATGTATGTTCCAACTCATCAACTACTTGTCTTAACCATGTACTCAACATGTACCTCAATCAAAAGACCTCATCAATTTCATCAATGAAATATGATTTGTATCTTTGTAATAGACCTGGTGTATATGATAACATTCATGCAAACCTTCCTTAACTTTAACAAAAAGAGACTGGCATTTTCATCAAACTCTTCTTTAGTCTCACATGCTTAGTTTTTGATTAGTCAACGACCCTAACTTGAAGTAATCATAAATTTGAACCTGTAATGTATAAATATCTAAAAATGATACACAATGTTCTTCAATGTGTTTTATGCAATTCCTCCAGGTGTCACTACTTGGAACCTCTCATAAAAGGAGTTATAGAAAAAATGGCATACCTTGCTGAATTCTGACTTATTCTAGAGAGAGACCTTATAGAGCGTGCCCCACAATAAATGTTTGTTGAATTGATTTGAAACTGTTAAAAAACATACTAAATAATGTACCCTAACCAACACATTTTTTCTCACTGAATTTGGATCTATTATGAAGAAGTTATGACGTTTTTACCCAAAACATCTATGTTTTTGACTAGTTTCAGGACTAGCCACAAACCCTATTTTCCACGGAGTGTAACTCCCAAAATAAAACGACCCACAAGATTAATTTTTTACCACAGATACTTGGGTATGTTTTTTCAATGGCATAGCAATTTCACAGTCTGAATCATTATATAAAACATTTTTATAGCAAAAATGGTGTGATGACCTGTAAATAACATACCTTAGAAAGCACCATCAAAATAATTTATCCTTCCTTGCATTTCGGTCTTCTTTTCTTCACCTTCCCTCAGAAATTCGGCTTAGATATCCTTGGTTACCTTAGACACCTATAGATATTCAATATTCTCAAGTGTTATTAAAATGAGGGAGTCTTGCCTCTTATTTATACTCTCCAAGTAACTTCCTTAAAAACATCTTCTAGGTCACTTGGCCTACTTTCCTTATTTTAGGGTTAACCCACTTCTAATTTCTCCATTAAATTTATTATTAAAATAATTTATTTTGTATTCACTTTGAATTATAATAAAATCATCACTTCACTTTATTATATACCTTTTAAAATCTCTTAAACCACTTTGACTACTTTGACCTTTTGGGGCTTCTAGATGACATATGAGGGTCCTCCAACTTTGTAAGGCCATAACTCTCAAACCGTGAAGAGTTATGTGACATTCCACATACCAAAAGAAATGGAATGACATGTACTATCCATATAGAATAGTATTACCTTCAAATATAGAAAAAATCATATTGTTATCCATTAAACAAACTTGGGTCCATTACCCAAACCTGTATTCTCCAACTTCACATAGTCATAACTCTCTAACCGTGAGGATTTATGTGACGTTATACATACCAACAGAAATGGAATGAAAAGAACTATCCATCTAGGATAGTTTCCCTGACAAATTCACTGTCCTTCATCTCATTATTCCACAATTAATCATGGGTTCTCTTACTCCGCAAAACAT
>JASDQU010416600.1:0-10297 GCA_032191745.1 Picea mariana
TGGATCGTGCTTTTGATTCTTTGAGGAAAAATGAGATGGAAACGCCTCTCCCTTCCTTCAATGCGTACCATGCGTGTTAATCGGCTGGCACGTGCTGAGGTGGAGCGATGCTCCTGCATCATATTCCACGTCTACGAAAATCATGAGCTCCTTCTCATGATATTTCTAGCGTGGTTGAAATCCTCCTGGATCCCAAACTTTTTGTTGGAGTTGTCTCTTGGATCCTCTACTTCGTTGCTACTACTACATCATTCCCACTGCTCATGCAAGTTCCTTTCTGTCCAGCTTCCTTGTGTTGACCTCTTTTTTTTGTTGACCTTGACATCAACTTCCTTATCTCCTCTATCACCTTGTCTAGTTGTTCCCTCAGCTGGCTCTTCCTTTTCAGACTAGCTTGATGCACTCTCTCCTCGCCAATGGGTAAATCACACTGATCCCACATACTATCCTCCTCATCTCTCGTGGTCTCATCTTTCCACTCTGTTGTAGCTTCCACTCCTACAAACTTCCCATCACTAAATTGTTGCTCAGCAATTACTTCTAGTAGATTGGTTGTTGTCAATTCTTCGGCTGGTCTCTTTCCATCTCCCACCAACTTCTCCTCATGTTGGTGTGCTTCCCCTGGCATGGATATCTTATGGCAGCCACCTTCTGGTTCCAAAATGTCTAACCAATCCTCTAGTGACCTTAACTCCAATTCCCACTGAGTGAGTAACTCAACTGGGAGTTCCTCGATTGGGACAGATCTCAGTATCTGATCCTCCTCCTTCATGACAATTTCAGCTTGTTTTCCTATTGTTTCACCCACAATGTTTGTGCTCATCTCTCATCGTCTACCTGGTAGGAATACCTTGATCCTTCCTATGATTAGAATGGTCCTCTTATCCTCCTCCTTTGTGACGGAAGTTTTCAACTTCTCATCATTTTCATTCACACGACTCACGGTTCCACGTGAATATTCATTTGAGCGAGGTCTTTCTTCTGACTCCGCTTCATATGTCAAATCCCTGTGATGAAGTGAACTCTCAAGTGATCCCATCTCTTATCCCTTGCCCACCTGGAAATATGGGATGTCTCCTCTGCCCACCTAGCAGTCTACGAGATCCACTGATCCCTTCTCATTGCCCACCTAGAAACCTACGAGACTCCTGCCATATCTCTTTCCTTTGTCACTAAGTTTTTTAGCATGCCTCATCCACCTCCTTAACATCTCTTGCTTCCTTCTGGTCAACAAGTTATGAACAGGCCACTTACCTTCTCTCTTCAAGGGCCATTCATCCCTCTAGTGTACCCTTGCCTCCTGCTGCATCTTGAATGCTAGCTTCTCCATCTTGGATCGGATTTCATTGATATCCTTTTCTATCTCCATTTTTCCTTTCTACGGGGAGACTCTCCCTTGACCATGTTGATGACTCCCAATGACCATCTTGCTTCACCTGCAACCCACCTAGTTGTTTGACATCTGTTGCACACATTGCAACAACTTCAATAGATCATAGCACTCTGTCTCTCTTGCCTATAGAAGTTAATTCTACATTATCTCTGATATTTCTTTTTCCTATGATCTATAGACAAAAACAATCTCTGATACCACTTGGTGCAAACCCCACCCCACCTTCTGGGGCTTCTCGACCTCCCGGTCTAGGATCGTTCGAAATACTGAGTCGGAGTGACTCCTTAGATTCCTTCTTGGAACTCAAAACTGTATCACAGGTCCTTCCTTTCCTGGTGCAAGTCGTGTGGCACCCACAGACCCTCTCCTTAGCACTTTCAAATTTTGATGACAACAATGCTAGCTCTCCTATGATAGGCTCCCTCCTTGATGTGACCATGGACACCAACCATGGGTGCTTACTCCCTTTTCCCCGATTCCCAAATCGATTAATTCTTCGAGACTAGATCTATGGTCCATGTTCCTCTCACGATCAATGGTTGTGATCAATTCGTGAGTTCAGAATTCGTGAGTCCTCTTCTCCTTTCAACTTTGATTCTCCTGATTTTCGAATCAACGAAGTGTTGATCTCTCTCCATGCGTCCTATCTCGATGGATGACCAATATTTATTTGGTTCTCATCTCTTCGGGTATTCTCCTCTTGACTTTTCTCCGAAGGGTTTCTCCTCTGAAATACGTTGATCTCTGCCACATGTCCTTCCAGATCCAATGATCGAGAATCACTTTGCGCTTCTCGACTTCACAAAGATCTTTGGTTGCTCCTTGCAAACCTCCCGAAGTTTCTACTCCCAAACCTCTTGATATTCTTCCACCTGTCTCCTCCGACGATGGACGCTTTCACTTTCTTCAGGACTTTGGCGAGTCCTCGACTCCTTTGCACACTTGGCACAAATTTTCCTTTCAAGACTTAGGCTATTCTCGAACTCCTTCTACACTCCTTGCAGAGTTTACGCAGATTCTTCTGTGACTTTGCTCGGCTTGAAAACCTCCAAGGTTCCCAGTTCCTCTATGTCCTTCAGTAGACTTCCTCTTTCCCTCCTGGCAACTTGATGCCCTCCTCCTGAGATTTGTAATATGAGCCTACAATATCTTTGGTGCACTCCTTGCACTTGGCTTAGGTCTTTGACGACTTCTCCCTTGTCCTTATGGAAGGTTTTAAGGAATCTCCTTTCCTTTCTCGATGCACTCTTGCAAATACTTCATTCCTCAGAATGTTCAATATTTTTGGGCTTCTCCTAAGGATTCCAACTCTTCTGAATGTGTCGATAGTGTGCATCTCCACACCAACTTGATGCCCTCCTGGTAGAGTGTTCAGAGTGTTTAGTAACTCTGAACTGTGCTTCCTCCCACACAGTATTTCTTTCCAAGGTACTTAACCACCTGGAAATTTCTCCCTAAGTGTGTGAATTAACCTAGTATGCCCTTCTGGTAGTTTCTCTTCTGACTCCATTGAGTTTAGACACACACTCCTTGCGTTGACTCACAGATTTTCCTCCCTCTGTCGCTCACTCCTTGCACTTATCCTAGAGAACTAGACCTAATTCAACACAATCACCAATAGAAAACTGTATCTCTATCCCTGCAGACGATTTCTAACATTCATCTACAATTCAAATGAATGTAAATGGCATTCATAACACATCATCCATTACATAGAAATTGATAACAGGAAAAAATGTCATTTTCTATTAATGGTGGAATGTCAAATTACAATAGGGGAGTCTGAGCTACAACTGAGTCTCGGGTCTCTGCATTTCTCTCCTAACTTGGCCTACAATGATTTTTCCATCGAACTTCAGCTGCCTCTCTTGGGCATACAATACAAAGATTTATACAAGAGGGGCTCAACGAGCTTCCCTCACAAGATAAACTAGTGGTGTCAAATCACCATTCAACACGCCTGTCTACTAGGAAAATTACAATAATGAAAATCTACTCCAAATCGGATGCAGATCCCTCAGTTATGCCAAGCCTTTTCTCTTGCCTTCTAAACTTGCTAATGAAAACCTGAAACAAAATAGTCTTCTTCTAGATGTACTAGTTGGGACGGTCTTTCCTCTATTGTGCCAGTATATGAAAGTTCAATGATTGTTTCAATGCGCAGACTAGGTATAATAAACTCCATAGGCATTATTGCTTCCTATCCATAGACTAACCTGAAAAGTGTCTACCCTATCAACTTCTTACTTGTAGTCCTATATGCCCATAACACTACAGGAACCCTTAAGTCTCAATCGTCTCTTCCTACATTGCCAATTTTTGTTAAGGAATTCTTCAAAATCTTATTAAAAGCTTTCACAGTCCCATTGGCCTGAGGATTATATAGGGTACTCTTTTGATGATGAACTTGGAATTCCTCAGTTAATGATGCAATTGTTTTATTCAAAAAGTGTGTGCCCTGATCACTCAATAATATGCGCGGACATACAAATCATGTTACTAAATTCTCAAATAAAAAGTGTGCAAGAGTCTCCATGCTACAATTTGTAACTCGTGTTGCCTCTGACCACCTTGTTAAATACTTTGTCATGATAATTATGTACCTTGCGCCTTACCTCCACCGAGGTGGATTGAGGGGTCCAACAAAGTTCACAACCCATTTTTAAAATGCCTGAAGTGTTACTTGTGGATTTAACAACATCTTGTCCCTCCTTGATGGTTTTCCTACTCGTTGGCATACATCGTATGACTAAAAATACTAATTCCCGTATTTGTGAAGTGTAGGCCACCACAACCCTGCGCAAAAAATATTTTGCACAATTTCTCTCCCTGTATAATGTCCTCCTGAAATCCCATAATGAACTTCTTCAAGTATCATCGGCCTCTTGTGTTCTAACACACAACGCCTCAGTATTCCATTTGCACCCAACTTATATAAATCCCCTGCAATAAACTGATAGGCTGTATCTTTAACTACCAACTGATTCTTCTAAGCGACTGTCATATCTGATGGAGCCATACATGTACTAAGAAATTGTACAATGTCCGCGAAGTAATCATCCACCATCTTGACAGAAAATAGCTATACATCTAGGAAGTTGTCATCTAAGTTTCCTGCATCTTCTCCTTATATCATGCAGGATAGATGGTCTGGTCTTGCATTCATCTTCCCAGGATTTACTACAACTTCGAAGTCATATTCTTGAAATAATAAGAGTAATCTTCATATTCTTCCCCCCCAACACTAGCTTGTTTACTAAGTATTTCAATACAGAATGGTCAGTATACATTTTGAAGTGTGAACCTAATAGATAATGCATGAATATCGGTAGCACATATACCATAGCTAACCCCTCTCCTTCTGTCGTAGTATAATTTTTCTCAACTGTTGACAACTTTCTACTAGTGAATGCAATGGGGTGATCTATGTTTCCTTCCCCTAGTTGTGATAACACTTCTCCCAAGGCTATAGATGATGTGTCCACATGCACATGTAATTCCTTTCCATGTTCTAGAAAGATCAAAATTGGCACAATAAACAAATTTTGTTTCAACGTAGCCAATCCCTTATGGCAGTCTTCGTTCCACTAGAACTTTGTCTCCTTCTTGAACAACTTTTCCATTGATCCAATCATCTGCACGTAGTATTTAATAAACTTTCTATAGTATCACATATCTCCCAGTGTTGCTCGCAGTTGTTTGACTGATGTAGGCAGTTCTAACTCTAGAATTATCGCAATCTTGGATGGGTCTACTAACAGTCCTTTCTTTCACACTATGTGCCCTAGCAGAATTCTGAATGGTGTGAAAAAAATGAACTTCTTCAAATTCAACAAAATTTGACATTGTCTACATCGATCCATCATAAGCCTAAGGAATTCTATATGATCCTTCACTAGACTGAACACAAACAATCATCCAGATAAACTTTTAAGAACTTATGGATGAACTCATTGAATGCTACAACCACTACTCTGGAAAACAATGTAGGTGCATTCTTCAATAAGAATGACATGACTGTATACTAATAATTCCCCCACTTTGTCACAAAAGTGGTCTTATGTCAATCCTCCTACGCAATTCTTATCTAATGGTATCATGAGAATTCATCTATAAACAAATACATTTCTTGGCCTCCTATGTTCTTCAATACCTCATCGGTGAATGGTGTTGGGAATGGGTCATGTAAGCATGCACCATTTAGCTTCCTTAAATGAATGTAAATCCTGATTCCTCATGTATTTTTTTCATGTACCACCATAGGACTAATCCACTTGGATTCTTCCACCAGTTCAATGATTCTTGCATCCAACATCTTGTCTATCTCAACTTTCACCTTTTCCTTGTACTTAATATTCAACCTATAAGGCCTATGTCGCAACTGTTTAGCCCCTGGTTTCAGTGGGATATTCATTTCACCTAAATCCCCTGCTATCCTCTTCATTTCTGAGAATGTCGTTGGGAATAGGTCTTGTTACTCACGCAAAAAATCTGCAATCTTCTCTACCATTTCATCATTGCAATAATTGCCTATTTGTGAAAATTTTGGATTCTCTAGTGTCCCAATGTTTACCTTGTACATCTTAATTGGTTGTGTGTAATCAATAGACTCCAATTTTGGTCCTGCTACTGCGCTTTCCCTTGCTGTCTTGGGTATTTTTATATTCCTGTGGTCATCCTCATCATGTTCTTCTTGGGTTATATTGTAACATTACACTAATTTGTGCACTGTAAATGATGTTATATGTGCATGGCATATAGGCACTACCTATAATGACTCTTCTACTAAAAATATCTTAGTCCTAAGTGCATTTAGTGTGGTATATACCAGTGAAATTTCATGTTTGAATGTGAACGTTACTTTGAACCACTAAAATAGCTCACCCCAATCTGTTGTTTCCCTGTGCATCTATAGCTCTAGATACCAATTCTCGGGGTTCATATTGAGTGTATGTATGAACTTGTGCTTCCATTCCCTCTATGGTATTGTTCCCCATACCTTTTGGCACTGCATGATATGTTATGTTGGGTCATCGTCTCCTATATATTTCTACATCTCATGCTCCTCTGGTCCAAATCTAATTTGCATCAATCTCTTTTATTGCAATCAATCCTCAATTCTCTCCTTGTGCACAGTCCACCATCTAGATGGATTTTCTTTTAACACTACATCAGGTGCTAGGATTCGTTTTTTTCCTAGTACTTGTAATTCAAATGCTTGGATGAACTCCTCTATATCGGACAATCCAACATACTTGGGTGGGTTGCTTAACTCTGTTCCAATCCACCACACTAATCGGGTTATAAATGCATAACATCTAGTTGAAGCCTCATGCATTCTCTGTTTCCATTGTTCTAACCCCTCTTCATAATCTAATGTACATGAACTGATACCTCTCCAACTTAGTGCACCATCCACTGTGGGGTTTATATAATCTTCCATCCACGCAGCCATTTTATACAAATTGTCAATCTCATGCCCTCTTTTTGGCTCTATGTATCTTGGTCCCTTCGTCGGATCTAAGAGAGCAGTAAGTTTCCTACTTCAAATATCATCTTCCTCCTCTTTAAATTGATGATAACCTGGTTGTCAAAATCCCATTCTAAGCCCATCACTGCTAGATATGGTTGGTTGTCATCCAAATCTCAATAACCTCAAAGCCGGCTATAGTGCGCACACCATATAGGTTCACCAGTACTCCTGTCAACTGACCAATCAGAATGATTTTGTGTTGGTTTGTGAGTCTTAACTAAACCAGAGACCATAATAATTTGGGTTTTCCCATCATTTCCCATGTCTGCCTAGGTAAGAAATTCACATCAAACCCCAAATCCAATATGATATTGTCCACATCATACTCTCTAATTTGTGCATTGAATCTAAATTATTCGTCGATCCTCTTCTTGCGTAGTACCTAATTGACTACCCTTTGCGTGGTAGAAAAATCATTTTCTAGGGTGCAATGATCAATCATTTTACATAAATTATTCATCTCATTTTCATATTTCATCAATTGTAGATAATTTTTCAGAAAGTCTCTATGTATACCTTTTCCTATGGTCCTTTTGGCTCTGTATGCTCGTAAATTGGAGGCATGTTCACCACCGATGGCACGACTGATGTCTATGTTTCCCATTTTGGTTTCAAAAATTCCTTCCTTGATTGTGTATATGTCTCTTTTTCATGTCACGAGTCGAACATCAACATTGACCCTGCAGATTTCTTTACCCATTGTCCAACCTTCCTTCCTTCCTGCACCACATCATTACCTGTTCTTGTTCCTCCATGCATAACAACTGATAGTTTAGGCCCCTCATATTGCATCTCTTTCTATATCTTCTGGACATTCTGGTTCAGATTCTGCAGTTGGTTTCCTGTTGCTTTCCATTTTTCCAATAATTGCGAACAATCCTCTATCACAGGCTCTAGTGCGCGACAGTATTTTCATGTTGTAAAAGGATTCATATAGTCCCAGGCTAAGTTCCCTGGACAGTTACAATTGTAACATATTATTAGACCCCTCCCTCTACCAAAATCCCCTCGACCTTTACCTCAGCCAAATCCTCCACCTCTCTGATTATTGTATTGTTGTCTCCACCTTCTGTCGCAACAGCCTCTTCCTGAATTCGGTACATTGCTGATGTGCGATCCCTCAATAAATCAAATGCAAGACAATATTTATCTTCATTCCCTACTGATTTGAAAAATGTGCAAAATAGGATTCTTGGTGTGCTCTGGTAATTTTGTAGTAGTCGACATTCTTTCAGGTGATGGCCCCATTTCGTATATATTTCGTAGTACCTCCCTCCTAGTAGTGGGTTTGGCACTTCGGATGCTAAATACTACACAAATGTTGTGTATTCATATTTGTGGTGACCCTCAATTCTGTTAGGGTCCTATAAACTATAGGAAGTCTGATTATTCAATTTCTATCTGTTGTTCCTCGCATGAAAGCTCCCAGATTTCTTATTTTCTTCGGATGGATTTTCCCCTATTAGTGTCTGCCAGTCCGGTCCATCACCAGTGATCAAATATGCTCTTTCAAGTTTGTTAATAAGGTCTTAGGTAAAATTTTTATATTTTCAAATAAAACTTGACATGTCTTGTCTATGAAATGACCCTTGAATCATGTATAGGTGTCATTACTACTTCCTATATTACGCCCAGTCATCACCATCTCGAAATGTCTTTCATCTTATGATATTCAATGAACCAGCCAAAGTACACCATCAAAACCATCCAAGCATACTCAGAGAGTCCAATAAACTCACCTTTGGCACAACAAGAACAATCTACTAAAAACATGTCACTTGGAGAATCTTTGAAGGCACATTTCCTAGAAATGTCTTGTTTAGTCATCTTTTTTCCGTACAAATTGTGGCCAATCAGAAATGAAAATTGGGAAACTGAAGGAGGTTTATTTCCAAAACATATTCATATAAAAAAAACTATTTTATTTTATGCACATGTATTATTTTTAAATATATATCATCTTGTATTTGACCCCTATGTTTTCGCTGCGTTTCTGGGAGTAGTTTTGGCAGATTGAATTTTTAGAAGCCATGGAGATGGAGTTTTGTAGTTTTAAAGGCTTAGTGGTATTATACATATTTAGGGATATATCATAAAACCATCAATTCAGATAAATCATGCTCAAAATCCATCCAAAAGTCGCCTAAAATAGGATGCTACGCTTATGCAAATGGTCACTACGCTTCTGTAGTTTTTAGTGACCAGCTTCAAACTTGAATTGTGAACAAATGGGAACGTATTTTGGAAAACGGAAGGAGGTTTTTTTTCCAAAAGTACCAAATCACAAAAAAATCTCTCCGTTTTGTAAAATTGTTTATGGTTAGAGAGATATCGCTACAGATTTGAACCTTAGTTTTGCAAAAAACACAAAAAAATTGACAATTTTGGGCATGTACAGAAGCACAACGAGCCCACACCACGCTTTTTCCTGGAGGATCCAAATTCACTTTTCTCAGAATGGATGAATATATTATGAAGTTTACATATGAAATATATCACTTGTGGGACAGGTAAGTATCAATTTTGAACCAAAAAGTCAAAAACGTGGCAAAAAATTGCTTTCTGCCCCTATTTTCACCCAGGTGTTGCGCTTATAGACCATTTGTGGAAAAATCAGTTTTGCAATGTATTGGAGTGGCTATTTTTCTTTTTTTATGGTTCAGGAGTATATTAGACATCCTCATATATACATAACACTCATCCTTTTTGCAAAATTATTAAGGGAAGGCCTCCAAAAGTACCCTCAAAGATCACACTACGTTTCTGCAAAATTAGTTGTGTTTTTACCAGGAAATTTTACAAGCAGGATAAATTTTCAATTTCCTTGGTCCAATTCGAATTCCAAAGATGTGGTTGAACTTATGAGGTGTCTAGATGATGTAATCAAATGTATATGAATTGTTCATAAAATATTTGAATGTAATTAAAGGGTCATTAAAGTCAGTCAAACAGTTAGAGTAAAAAGGGAAAACAATTTTTAACTTTCCTGGTTTTGGTTATTGTTAGAGATCTTTTTGTGATATGATCCTAGGAGGTAGGATTCGACCCCTCAGATGGGGAAAATTGTTTTGTATCTATATGTAGACCCAAGAGAGTGAAGAAAATGGTTGGACCTTAAGGGAAGGATGGTATGGAAAGATTATCATCTACTGTAAAGATGTTTAGGAGGTTGTAAGTGACTCTTTTTGGATGAATACAAAGACTTTATGTTTTAGGATTCCTGTGTCATAGTTTTGTGGTGAAGTGATTATTGATGTAACTTGTTATTCTCTTGTTTCATATGTTGTCTCTTTCTTTATTGTTTATAAGAATATTATGTTCAGGATTTGTTCCAAACACCATGTTCTGGCTTTAAACAATATTCATGTTTT
>JASDQU010416602.1:0-10297 GCA_032191745.1 Picea mariana
GTGTTTGAGATTTCTTGGTTTATAAAAAACAGTTTCCTTTCTTCTCCATCTTTGTTTCATTCTTGCTAGAGGGTTCACAGTGAAGGATTCACGTGGATTGTTGCAGTTATGCTAGGATAAAGGATTTGTTGTGGTATTCTTGTACTCTCTGGTTTTTTGTGTTTGAATGTAAAAGGGTTTTGCGTTTGAATACATTCTTCTCCAGTCTGTGATGAACCTGATGTTTACTATAGACCTTTGCATCCTTCTCGCATAAGTCTTCCACCTGCTCACCCTTTTACTATGACTCACTGTTTGGAGTTTATCAAGACCTCACTCGTTCATGCATGCCTGGTTTGGTTTCTGAGTTGATACGATGCTGTTTTGAGTTTCCTTCCATTTGATCACCCTTTTAAACAAACCGTGACATAAAAACTGATGGGCATTGGGCTCTGCTCCTGCTAGCAATCCAGGGGTGACTTCCGGCTGCCAACACAGAGTTAACCATTTGTCTAGGGCTTCTGCATCTATTTGTCCTTCAAATACAGGAATATCAAAATTAACTTGTACCTTGAAAGGAGAGGTGCCTCAAAAGTGGTTGTTTGATGAAGATGTGCCTGTTTCTATCGGTGGGAATTGAAGGATGTGGGAAAATTTCTCCATCATTTCATTCCTCTGTCACGTGAGAGCTTTCTCAAGCAACAAATTGATAGAATCATCTGCTCCATCTTTTTTATTTTCTTCCGCCATGGAGGGTTTCTTGGGCATGCGAGAGAGATTGTCTTCAAGAGAGACAAGCTCAAGACCCAACTTTCTATACTCAGACCTCGTCAGGTACATGCACTGAAAAAAAATGATCAAGAGAAGCTTCCTTTGATACCACTAATCCGGATTATTTTCGGCACGAAATGAGAGCAGAGATATAATAACGAAATGCACAGAGATATCACAAATATTCAATAATACAACATAAATTTATCATATATGCAACCATAAACACATATATACAGTAATACTTGATTTCTATTAATGAAAGAAATGTACATAAACTGTAAAAATACAGAGTGAAAGACTCGCTAGAATGGTGACAACTTATCTCTGAGAAGAGATGTGATGGCTACTTGCATTCACAAGAAGTTTATTACAATGAGGGTCTGACATGATTTTTACAATAAATGGAAATTCCAAAAATCCTAGACATCCAAAAACCTAACCCTAGGATATGAAGCGCCAAAAGTCATGTGGGCCCCGTTTGGGTAAGTTAGTACATCAACTTCGCAGGGTTGTAACTTTTGCATACAATCTCCGTTTTAGGTGTATCATATCCCGTTGAAAAGGTATCATCGAGGAGATTCATTTTAGTCATGATATCAAAGGAAACTACTTATTACAAACCTATTTTCCCCAAAAACATATCGTTTAGTGCCCCAAAATGGCCCCGGAAGTTAAAACCTGCTAAAAATAGTAAATTACCAAAATTTCCAGAAAACTATTTTGAGCTAGTTAGAAAAGGTGGGTGGCCACCGATATCCACCTAAATCAATCCTCCCTCCTTAGGAAGCAATGGTCTCCATTTCATTGAGTTCCCGGGGGAGAGGAAAAAACATTTGTTGAATCTCAATCTTGGTGAGTTGTTTGCCTCGCTGGAGACGTTGTGTTGCTTGGTTTGTGGAAGACTATCACAAGCATGTGGCTGGAAGGGTTGGACCTTTTTAACCAGTTTGGATACATGAGATTCTTTTGTGCAGAAGGAATCTTTACACTTTGTTGCAATTTTTTCGACCTGCTTCTGTTGGATAGAAGGTGTTTGGGCTGAGGTTGTAGTAGTTGCAATATCCTTAGATTCACCTTTTGAACAACTTGTGAAGAAGCTGAATTTTGTAGTATGAGATAGTACCTTGTGGAAATGTGTTGACAGGTAAATTTGATAGGCCGTCAATTTGAAGAACATGTTCGGTCCGGGGTTTTCTAAATAACCCAAGTCGTTTGGTGTAACCTGTTTTGACGGGTTTAATGGCTCCGTTAGCGAATGTAGGGTCCTAAAATAAAGAGAAGAGAAAAAATATCTAATACTAAAACTATAATAAATTATGAACTTTAATCTGATTATTTACAAATATATTAAACAGAAAAAGGAAATATGGACATATCACTTATGAACAGAATTTATAGGTTGCAAGTTTTAATGAAAGCCTTGCAAAATCAATGTAAAGATAATTGTTTTTAGAAGAAGATAAAGAAAGCAAATTTTTGTACTTTTTTTTCGAATTATAAATATAATAAAACTTGAACTAACTAAGTTGCGAAACAAAGATGTACAGATGGTCAAATCCAATCTAAAACTATCTTGCTTCACTAATAGGAAAATTAACAAAAGTGAATAGAAATAAAGCTAACCTGAGTTTTGTATCATGTCTATGTCTTTTGTGAAATCCAATAATCCAGTTGTTCTACCCGTAAGAAAAATCTATGACAGGATGAGAATGATGCCTCCAAAACAAACTCCAGATGTTTGTTGGAAGCCATAATATGAGAACAAAATAATAGACGAGTATACATGATGATCTTATAATTATGAACAATCACAGTAATATAAATCTTAATGTAAAATGTTCATATTATCAATCAACTAACATCAGACAAAAAATCATGATCTTAGGATTAATATGATTATCACAGTGATAATTAATTGAAACAACAAATTAAAGACACCATTTAAAATATCAAATAAAATGGAATATCACATGTCATTGAGACTAAATCTATACAACATGTTACTATTCCAAAATAAGAGAGACAAAACATAAATGAGACAGCATTCACATTGGTCTAAATCCGAATTGTTATATGC
Organism: Picea mariana; assembly: GCA_032191745.1. Lineage (NCBI taxonomy): Eukaryota > Viridiplantae > Streptophyta > Pinopsida > Pinales > Pinaceae > Picea > Picea mariana. The sequence goes on from JASDQU010416602.1 coordinate 2,831, forward strand.
TATTCCATTAAGTTCTGAAAATCATTTGTCCATAATCTGTTCCAAGTAAAATATGTTTTTCCCTTCTAAAATGAAGAGAATTTAAAGTGTTTTGAAATCCCATCTTCCTATCTCCTAGGATAGGATAGGATTTCATGAGATCAAAAATATTACAAAAATAGAGGGCTAACAACCACTCATAACTGAGTTGATTCTTTTCAAAGATTAATAAAAGTTTTTACAAAGTGAACAGAAAAGAAGATACTAATCATATGAATGCATAATTGAACAATTCTCCCCATATGATCAATGACATGATCTACTATTTCTTGAAAAACCAAACAAGAATAAGTTAGACAATTTCTAATAACTAAATTCTATTTTTTTATTTAAAAGAGACTTGGCTACATAATCGAAAGATTTTGTAGCTAGTCTTATCTTAGCAAACAAAATCCAATTTCAAACTGATTTGATTCAAAATAGATAACAAGAATATAATAACAGGAAAAATCATTTTACCATTTCAACAATTGACTAAGGATAGATCAGGGTAGTTCTGAGTTCATTATTGCTTTAACAATGGTTTCTTTTTTTATCACTATGTTCCCTATCCTCTTAAGGCGTTTAACCCCCCTCTCTGCGTTTACTCTGAGGTTGATATTTTCTTGTCTCATCGATTCATTTTGAGCTGTGAGTGTTTTAATTCGATCCCGAAGGATGGGTATATCAGTGTAATACCGTTCAATCCAGTGTAAACAAACATCGCACTGTATAGCAGGAATGATATGTTGATGAAGCACACAGTCAAACCTGGTTGAATACCAGGGAACCCATCCTTACCCTTGAGACATGGTGGAAGATTGGTAACAAATTCATAGGGTTTAGGAGGATTAGATCTTTGACAATCCGGATCTTCTAAAACCAAGAAATCTTCTATTTCAGAGTCTAAGACCTCATTGACCTCGATTGGGTCGATCGAGCTCAAATGAGCGTCATTCTGATTCCTCAATTTTCTTGAAATGAGACGACCTTCTCTTTTGTTCTGAAACCCTAATGTTGCATGTTTTTGTTTTGTCTATTTGCAAGATTTTTTGGCAATTGGTTTCACAGTGGCATTCTGTCCAACATCGAATTTAGGCATAGGAGGTTCACTTAACTTGAATTCAATATCTTTTTGATCATGTGAACACTGACTTGGCATTACCTCGTCTCGAGGGTTCCTGTTTAGAGAGTCTGGTTCATTACTTGGAATGGCAATCTGTTTTTTCATCAGTGGTTCACCCGAATTAGGGATTTCTACAAGAATGGTCATAGAAAAACAAATTCTTGTTAAAAATCCATCCCAAAAATTGCCCATAGTTGTCAAATGGTGAATCAACAAAATTTTAATCAAGTTGTGGTGGAAAATACAAGAGTCGAGGCTTTGTCTCTTATACCTTTTAGACATTTTGTACAGGCTTCTCAAGAGATAGAAAGGCATGCTTAATTGAAAACCAATGAAATGCATCAGCAGTCGTATATGATAGAGGAAAACTAAACCATAATGATTCTCACAGGTCATGAGTTGTTTGAGGATCAATAGAAGGCCATGCCACCTATATTTAACCAAAGAAATAGGGATACATTTTGCACAACAATTGATTTTCCTAGAGGTCATGAAAAGGCTCCAAGGTACTTCTTGAATTTTTGATTTTTTGAACCATTTCTCGCAGGTGGATGGCAGTCGTATGGCTTCAGTCACAAAATACTTAGTTACCTCTAACTGGGTATCACCAATTTTCACTCTGCATCCATCTAAAGTCTATGCAAAAGCCCTTTCTACCTGAAGGTTATGGCCTTCGAACCTTTTAAGGAAGGCATCCCATCCTTGAATTTTTAAATCTTTGACTGCATTGTCATGTGATAGCAATGGCTGACAACCATTGGGCTCCAAACGCACAACAAGAGCCATAACAAACTTGACTAGAATGTAACAGGGATGAATCCGAACAATTTTAGGTTTATATAGAAGGGGCGATAGGAACAGATCTGAATGGATAAAGAGGAACAAACCATAACAAAGGTTGTGTGTTATCATAGCATGAACATCGAGGGTTTGTTCATAGAGATTTACCATTCCTGGTAATGAAAACCTAACACACATAATCGATAACCTATACCTGTAATGAGAGGCTCATTAATTCACTGTGCCATCAAGGTGACTTAAGTACAGAGTATAGTAGTTGCACATTGATTAACGTGACCACTAGCACGACCATTGTTTTTGCAAAGGGTTTAAATATATCAAAACAAAAAATCCTCATAATTCAAATGAAAACCATCTAAGCATATAAAAATTATATCAATATCCAAAACATTCCAAAGATAATTCAATCAAGTGTTGGATTTAAATTGGATATAAGCATGATGACCCTAAAAAAGAAAGCCTTGTTTAGAAAATATAACATGAAGCTAAGTTTTCATGTTTGATTCATGATTTTAGTCATGAATCAAACATAAAACAAAACGAAAATGCAAACTTAAAGAATTAATGAACATATTATCTAATCCAGTAATCATCTCAAAATGATAATACTTACAAGATGAGGTGAAGGCAGCTACAAAAAATGTAATTTCTTGTTCAAATAATGAAATCGTGTAGGGCTGCCAATAATGGCGACTTACTGGGCAAAGCAGTTATCTCTGCATCACCAGAAATTTCATGTTAGGACATATCATAATGATTGAAAAATTAAAGAACGGTCGATAGTAATTCAAGCATCCTGATCAAAATAAAAAATCACATAGTCTAGTGTCAGATGTGTTTATGTCCAAATGCAATCCAATGACAAGTTTTAATTACAAGTGAGACGATGTTTAGGAAAATGAATCTGATACTGTTGACAGGGCCACTACTTCCAGTAGGCATCCATAGCCTCAGAAGGGATGTCAATTAACCTACTCTGAAACCTCTACCCTATCCAAGAAATATCAATTCAAGATGAAGGACATTTTACGATTAATACCTAAAAGTTAAACCTGATAATTTTCTTGAACCCGAGATTGCTTCGCTGCCAGCAGGCCTGTTCAGTACCCAACGAAGTTTCCTTGGAATCATGCATGCATTTACCCGCTTCCTGTAGACCTGTTCAGTATCTTAGTGGGTTCACAGACACTTCCCACACTTTACAGTGCTTTCATCTCTCTATAAGTTATTTACAATTTGACATAATCTTTATGATCTTCAGGAGAGTGGGGTGATGCTGAAAATTTCAGACTTCGAACAACTTTATATTTTTCAATTTAATTTCTCATTTGATGGCCTTCATCATGATCTGAACTTAGTTTTCATTTACAAACAACTTTTTGAGGACAAGAAGGTATACATGAGTTGTTTTATTTAAAAAAAGGGACAACGTAAAGAGTTTTAATGATGATCGTATCTTCTCGTGATTCTAAAATGAAACCAGGAAGGCTATTTTGAACATAAAATTTCCTTGACTAGTCTAAGTTTTAGCAATTTACAACATTAATGCTTTGAAATGACCTCGAACTTTTCTTTATGATGAGATTTCCGGTTTCCTTTCATGAGCTAAATGGTGACCAAGACATAAATTTATTCAGAAACCAATGAAAACAAGCAAAATGAAAAGAACCAAAATCAAAAGACAAAAAGAAAATTAAAATAGAAAAGTATATACAGAGAGGTGGCTCTGGAATCATCAGGATAAATACCTTTTGAGAGCTTGTCCATTCACCAAGAAAGTTTCTGGATGGACCTCCAAATTGTGTAGATGGAAAGAGCTGGGACCTAGTTTTTTAGAAATTACGAATGGCCCCAACCACAGATTTTGGAATTTGGTGTGTTCCCCTTTTCCCTTGTGGGGTTTATCCCATTTGAGAACCAAGTCTCCTATCTCGAAGTTCCTATCTAAAGAAGAGTTTGAATCAAACCAACTTTTTACAATCTGCTGATGCTAATCCAACTTCTTCTTCACTTGCGCTCTTACTTCCTCCAGCTTTAATAAGGCATTAATTCGACTTTCCAAAGGAGGACAAACCTCTTCTTGGATTTTCTTTAATAATTGCATAGATGGAAGTAGAACATGAGGAGGTAGGATTGCTTCTCTCTCATAGACAAGAAAGAAAGGGGAATTACCAACAGAGGTTTTTGGTGTCACTCTATCATCCCATAGTGCGTTAAATAATGCATTGTGCCAGTTCTTGTGGTTTTCAGAAACTGTCCTCTTAATGATCTTGATCAAATTTTTGTTTGTTGATTTTGCTAGACCATTTCCTTGGGGGTAGTAGCTGGAAGAATACTTCAATTTAATCCCTTTTTCTAAAGAAAACACATTCATATCCAGGGATGAGAAATAATATGCGTTATCAAAGACTAGATATTCGGTAATGCCGAATCGAATAATGATATGCGAATTAAGGAAATATACTACCTGATTTGTGTTTACCACTTTCAAAGGTGAAACTTCGGACCATTTGGTAAAATAACCCATTGTTGTAATGATATACTTATGTTTCTGTGAATAAGAAGGATTAATCAGTCCTATGATGTCAAGACCCCATTACTGAAAAGGAGAATCTACAGTGACAGGTTGCAAAGGAAATGCTACCTTCTTGACCCATCCTGTAGCCTTTTGGAAAATTATGCATTTATGACATAAAGTGTGGGCTTCTTTAAACAAAGTGGGCCAATAGTACCCAACTCTTAACACTTTGTGAGTAGTGGTGTCTCCACCAAAGTGTCCACCAGCTTCACCTGCATGAAGTTTAGATAATATCTTTTCTGATTCTTCCTTTCCCAAACAACGCATAAGAACATCGTCGAAATTCTTTCGAAACAAAACATCATTTATTAACTGGAAATATGCATATTTTAACCTGATTTCTCTTCTGTTTTTAGGGTCAAGATAGTGAGGAGCAGATCCATGTGTTAAATAAAATTTAATATCATCATACCAAGAATTAGCAAAAACTTGTGTACTACTGATTTGTTTCTCGTTGTGTTAATTTACCGTTGAGATGTTAATTTGACTTTCCTATCCTTCAACTGAATCATCCACTAGTTTACATAGGCCTTGACCTCTAACAATTTGTGCAGGAGTTATTTCGAGGTCATATTCTTGTAACGATGTCATCCAATTTTCCCATTTTTCACCCAATTCATTTTTTACTAAAACATTTCTTACAACGGGGCAAGGAACGATGACTTTAGTTTTAGATTTCAGCAAGTATGACCGGAAGTGTTTCACTGCTTTAAAAACAACATATGCCTATTGATCTACAACTAGGTAATTTATCTCTACCCCTTTGAAAGATGAGCTCATGAAGGAAATGTATATTTCATTTCTTTCAGCATTCTTTTGTGTTAACACAACAACATAAGATTGGTTGGAGGAGAAAGTATAAAGAGTGAAATCCCGAGAGAAATCAAGACTCATCAAGGAAGGAGATTCTATTATTGATTTTCTAATAGAATCAAAAGCTTGAATTTATTGTGGTCCCCAATGATACTGAACATCCATTTTAATTAAATTATGTAAAGGTCTTACCATTTCTGAGAAGCTTGGGACAAATCTTCTGACGACATTAATTTTTCCTAAAAAGGATTATGGATTTTTTGGAGGAAGGAGGGGGAAGTTTGGCAATAGCTTGGGTTATTTAGGGATCAATAATAATTCTGTCTTTGGACACTATGAAACCAAGTAGTTTTCCTTTCTCTATTGCAAATACTGATTTCTTAGGGTTGAGAGATATGCCGTACTTGCGACATCGTTCTAGGACAACCCTAAGGTGAGACAAGTGATCTTTCTTGCTTTTAGAGAAAATGATAACGTTATCAAGATAGACCACTATTGATTGATTTATGAGACCATGAAACGAAATGTCCATTTCTCTCTGGAAAGTGGCCATGAAATTTATAATTCAAAAAGGCATCTTCCTATAGGCATATGTCCTCCATGGGGTACGAAATTGAGCTGATCCGAGGGAGACATGAGGGCCTAGTTGTACACTGAAAAACCATCTAACATAGATAGTCTTTCTGAACCAGATAACTGCTAAAGAATTTGTTCCATTGGAGGAACATGATATTTATCTTTATTAGACACTCAGTTTAAGTTATGAAAGTCGACACAGAGTCGAATTTCACCACTTTTCTTCCTTACAGGAACTAGGTTAGACACCCATTGTGCATGTCTCACCGGGAAAATTATCTTTGCATTTAGTAATTTATTCAGTTCTTTCTTAACAGTGGCTTCCAATTTGGGGTGCATCTTTCTTAATTTCTGTTGAAAAGGCTAAGTTTGTTGTTTCATGGGGATGACATGTTGTATTATATTAGGATAAAATGTTTTCAAATCATCATATGTCCAAGAAAAAACTTCTTTAAATTCTTTAAACAATTTTATAAAGGCAGATCGTTCTTGCTTGGAGCACCCTATTCCCAAATTAATATTTTGAGGATTTTCCTTAGTCCCTAAATTTATCGTCTCATAAGTCAAAGAAGAACTGGTCGTTTTACAATTAATTAACCCTCTAAACTTATCATGAAAGTCATAAAACATCTCTAGTCTTACAATGGATCTAGGAATAGAGTTTACCATATCAGACGTCGATTCAAGAGATCTTGGATCTAATATTACTGTGAAGTTGCAGAGGTTTTCATCATGAGTGCCTTCATCAATGATCACACCTTGGAAGGTGTCATCCATATGCAAGAAGTTGATGATCTGTTGGTCAACGTCGAACACTCTCCAATTGGTGATATTATCTGGTATCGACGGCCTTAACAACAATTCAATCGAAAATACATTAGGGGAAATACCTTCTGCGGGCAATAGTTTAGAAGTGACATTAGCCAACAAATCAGCCTCCAAATTACTTAGTCCAGGAATGGAATTTATGTTAAATGCTGAAAAGTTTTGCATTAAAATTCATACCTCAGTTTTGTAACTTTTCATATGTGGTGAGAAGCAATGTATGGAGTTTCTTACCTTCCTAACCAAAATTTCTAAATCACCGAATAGCATTAAACTCCATACATTCATATCCACAGCTTTCCTAAGCCCTTGTAAAAGTGCTTCGTATTCGACAGTATGTGTTGTTACTGAGTCTGTACTAAGGCTTAAAGTACAGTGTCAAGGCATCCGAAATTGTGATAATGGTAGATTCAGAGATTTACTTAACTTTGGTATGGAGATGCTAGTGAAGATTCCTATGTTCTTGTCGTCTGACTTCTAACTGTTCCTGGGTTGCAATATCTTGCTCAATGGCTGCCCATGAACGCTCTAATTCTTCTCGGGTATTAGCAGTTGTAAGGGTTGTGCTGAAAAGATTTAACGCGATGTTAGTTTGGTCTGAGATTCCGAGTTGGATATTAGGTTGAATTACTGCGGGTGCGGTCATCGCTGAACAATTAAATTATAGAAAAGATTTAAAGAGAGGTTTTAATGGCTGATTCAATTTGGTCGGACATAAGAGAAAACTTTG
>JASDQU010416613.1:0-10296 GCA_032191745.1 Picea mariana
CAAGCTACAACTTGATGGAGACTATCCCCAAGTTTCTTCAGCTATGACTGAAGGGATGCTTCCACACCCCATTTACCAACTACAACTGGAAGGAGGCTACAACCCCCTAGTTTATCAGCTACCACTGAAAGGATGCTCCGACACCCTATTTACCAGCTACAACTGGAAGGAGGCTACGACCCCCTATTTAGTCAGCTACAATTGACAAGGAAACAACTACTCCACTGCAGGCTCCAACCTACCCTTGCACCACCTAACCACCCTTAATTTCATAATGCAATTCAATCTCTTATGCTCTTCATCGAATTTGATTCATGCAACCATTAACACAAGTCTTATCAGATTTGACCTTTTGACTTCGACTTGTTTTCCCTTGCTCCACCCTTCCTCCCTTATGTAGGCTATAACACTTATAACTCTTCTACTATACTCTGTTCAAGGTGTTCATAAACACACAAAGATACTATCAATTCTTCAAGTCTTCTTAGAATCATTAACTCTTGTACTTTCTATTTGTCTGCTGCAACCCCTGCTTGAATGATCTTCTGGTTATCTGTAGTCAAACTTCATCTCTTGCTCTTTGGCTTCTGTCATTTAATTTTCAATGAATCTGCTGTAGTCCAATAAAGGTCTTCTTATAACAAATTGGATTGCATAACTGTTGCTCTATCTTCTTCTGTTCTTGATCTTCAATAAGACATTGACAGACCCATTAGAACCAACAATTCTTCTTCTTGAACCCTGCTTCTGTTTTTATCTTCTTAACTAAACTGTAGAGACACTTTCTTCTCACCACTCTTTCTTGTTTATATAATCTTCAAAGTGGTGTGAGATATAACACATTGTGTCCTTTCTGTTATCACTCCAAGAAACCCTTTGTGGTTGTAGACCAAAGGTGCTTGGTAACTTCAAGTATAAATGTTTTTGTGTTTTGTGTAGATGGATCAATGGGATAACTCAATTCAAACAAGGTATTCAGACAGTCAAGATGGTAAACAAATGAATCAGTGCTCTCATGGATTGATAATTAGTAGATAACTTTAAGTGGGCGAAGAACAAGTTGCTCATAAACCAGTACACAATGTAGGGTCTAATAAGCAATGAAGAAACTATTTATCAAGCTATGAGCCAAACAATGAGATAACAGTCATTCAAGGCTAGACAACTCAGATAAAAGTACAGAAAGAAGGTGGAAAATTGACATCAAAAGAGAAAGAAACCTGTGATTTAGTATTAGCATCAATAAGCCTGATTACAATATAGTATTTCTGTATCCAAAAATGAACCATTTGCTCATCAAATGTTCCTGGCTTTATAGCCTTTACAAACAGTTTCCAGATCTTAGAAAACTGGATCTGATATACTAAAAATAGAACCAAATCAAACTAACATAATGTCAAAGATTAAGTCCTGATTTAATGATTAAACCTTTATCAAATAAATCTTCAGCGATACTCGATCTTCTTCAAGTCTTCAATCAGATGTGATATACCTCAATAGGCTGTGCAAACATTGTAGCATTCTGCCCTGTTTCTTCCAAGCCAAAACTTCCTTTGCGCTTTTATCAATTTGGATAGCTGATATTTACTCAAAGATTTGAAAGGAGAAAACCGATCATACTCATCTTCATCATCTGAATCTGACAACTGATCCAGATCTTCATCAGAATCAATATCTTTTCCAGTTTGCTCATCTGAGACCTTTAGTTGCGCTCAAGACTGCAGAAGAGAGGATAATGGCAATGGTGGAGCTCGGGTGTGAAGTCCAAATAGCCTTTCAGGAGTGTTGTCTTGTAATTTCAAAATTACATTTGCTTCAACTAAAAACTTTGATGACAAGCACAACGACAATAATTGAAGTTTCCAAACCTGCTCATTGGGTAAAACACTTTGACCTGCTCTGCTTTTTCTATATAACAGATGATTTTTCATTAGTGAAACAGGATTCATAAGACGCATATCACTAGCTGCTTGATGTCTGGAATGTTGCACTGTTTGACTATGCTGAGCCATAAACATCTCATAACTAAGAGGTGTTCAATTTGCTCCATCTGGGGGAACTGATGAAGCATGGGTGAGAACAACAATGGCATTGAACCAAATGGCAGCTCCAAATGTCTCAGTGATGATTTTGAGCAGTGAGAGATCACTGTAGTCCCTGATTCATGAGAAAACTCATTTTGATTTGCCTCTGTTACTTTCTGCAAGTGAAGCGGCCACGCCAGCATATATGTGCCCAGCAGGAAGATTGAATTCATAGATTTTTTGGAAGGTTAGATCAAAGTTTTTCTCGACAAGAGTCTCAACAACTTCACATCTTCTTCTGAAAGTCTCAGAATCGTTGGGATTTTCAAAAAGAGAATGCTTCCATGGAGGGCCATCTGCATCACTGAAAGATCGCACTACCTCCATTTGTATACCAACTCGAGTAGAGAATTTCACAAGTTCTTCAAAAAGCTTCTCAGATGCACTCTTTCCTCGTATAGCCTTTGCAATACCTTTTACTGCTTCCCCTGCTTTGTGCCGTGCTGACAACCCTTCTTCGAAATGCATCTTTGGATGTTCAAGATGCTTGAGTGCTTGTTCTTGATGAGAGGAATTCAGAAAAAGTTGAATACAACAAAGGCCTACAGTAGCATGGTCCTTTTTCAAAACCTGAAACCGATATAGATGGTTGAAATGACGATGTGTTTCACAACAATTGCAAATACGGGTTAGAGCAACAGCCGTATATTGACTCACACATGCGTCCTGTGTACTAGATCCTCCATTTCTAATTGCAATGACAAGAATCCTCATCTAGCGTTATTAGCTATACAATATGCATGAGATTATTAAAGCCAGAAACTGAAAACTCAAAGCAATTCATTCCCATGCCTGAAACTAATTGAATGCCTTCTCTTCCTGGGTTCAGAAGCACCATTGCTTGTCTCATTAATTGTGTTTAAAAATTCCCTTTATGTTAACAACTGAACGCTCTGACAATAGGAAAAATGAGCTAGAAACATAAGAATGCAACTACAGAAGACCACATTATTTGCCTTAGACAGACGCCGTAGAAGTTGGTTGCACGTTCTGAGCATGACAGGCTTCCCTTTCTCGACAAAGACTGAACTTGCCATTAGATTCAGAGTGCCGATGCCGCTTCTGTAAACAGATTTTGAGGCGATGAATGCTCAAGCTTTGATCTCGAAACAGAATGTAAGCCTTTAATGATTGAAACAAACTGCTGTTATAGCGATCATGCTCTTCAAATCAGGGTTTCGACCATCTTTTGCCACTTAGATGAGAATAACGCTTCAGTTGCGCGCCTGTATGAGAGGATTTCGGATCTTTGTTCTGTTTAACCAATACACAGACTCTATGCATGATTTAACAAACACTTAACCATATTGCCAAATAAATGTGACATCAGAGCACTCATGATCATTCTCCATAAGATCCACATACAATCTTAAATTGGTTATGACATAATCGCTCATGAAATTCTAAGCCATACTCAACTTAATGATGACTGACAACCCGAGCATATAGAGGATTTTTGGGCAGCAATTTCTCAACCAACTGCAAAAATGACCAAGAAAGCTTCACCAATAGTCGTGATTTTCGGCAGATGCAATGATGAACAGGCTCGCTTGATGTTTGAAAATCCCCACTTTCACCAGCTAACGACCTGTGAGAGATGCTCCTTAGCTGTTGAAAGTTGCCACTTTCACCAGCTAACCATCATCTTTTAAGCACGCGTTAGCTGTTGAAAACATTTTATGAAAATTTTAAAGAGAAGACCTTTATGGGTCATCTTATTTCTAAGACAAAAATCAAAACCTAAGTCTTGCAGCTAAAAAAAAAAACTCAAAACCAATTTGAGAAAACTACCAATAGCCATGCTATCCACCACAAAATGTGACCATAGGGACAGGTTCATTTTGGGAGCTAACACTTTCGTTTGGACCATCACACCTCTTCATTTAACTTAACCATAATTTCTGTTAATACTGCAGAAATCACGTTCTCCTAAGGCGCTTCCTTCAAACCTTTACATATGACCGACAACGCAAAACCACGGGCTTATCAACTTAAGTGATGTATTATCTTTTGCCTTTATTTCTCTTATTCCATATGACCAAAGATGGTGACCAGACACTAGGCCAAGTGAGTGCTTGATCTCTTATCAGAATCAACGGTCACGTTTTAATCTCCCGATGAGATGGACAACTGTCGACACTTCGGGACTTCGTCCTTTGCGACTTCCAGCCTTTTTACAGATCTCTCGATGAGTTGGATGATTGTCGGCACTTCGAGATTTCGTCCCACGCGACTTGCAGCCTCTTTACAAATCAACTGATGAGTTGGACGACTGCCGACACTTCGGGACTTCAACTATTCTACTTACACTATCCTTCCATTGTACTTGATGAACGGTTGAGAATGCTCCCGAAGTGTCCTTCAGATCGGACGACTCATGTCCACTTCGAGATTTTGGACTTCGAGACTTCAGGTAATTCGATTTCTCCACTTCTCAATTCTCCCGAAGTATAATCCTCGAGTAACTTTGACTTCATCTAGTGGTCATTCTTTAACCCGAAAAGGTTTAACATGATCCAATGACCGTTGAGATTTCGTCTATTCGGGCCTTTTCCCTTGTGTTATCACCATAATAATTTCCAGATGGTATCTGAGCTTCAAAATTTTAGTGAAGGGTTATATCGCCACGGAGATATGATAAATCAGAGGACCCGACTATAACTGGCGACGTATGGACAAAATAGCAGAGATGTAAAGAGCAAGACTCGACGAACCGTCGATCCTGAAAGCGGCCCGGATCAACGGCTGAGGCGCATATCAGAGATTTAACTAACGCGAAGATTAAGCAATCGAGGGCGGGCCGGGGAAAACCGTCGCGGTTTCATTACATCGGGGGAAAAAGTAGTCTGACTAAAACCACCTCCTTAAACCCCCGATGCCAAAGCTGCTGGGCAAATGTGAACCGTAGATCCTGAAACAGCCCGAATCAACGGTTGAAGCTTATATCGGTGATTGAAACAACATGAGGATTAATCGATAGAGGGCGGGCTGCGGAAAACTACCATGGTTTAAATCATGGAGGCGTGGCGCCCTTAGAGGCACATCGGAGAGAAAATATGTCCATCTGAAACTGCTTTCTCCAACCCCCGATGTCACTAGATACCTAGAAAAGGAGGAAACCCCCGACATTATTCTATGATAATTCGAAGCATTCAAACGCTCGGAAATTTGGCGCAAAGCTTCTAGTCGAATTTTAAAGCTCAGAACCGAACCAGACTCGTGTTTTTCACCGCTTGACAGGTATTCTTCACCATGGCTGCCAATCCTGTTGTTTTATCCGTGAATGAACAAGAGATCTCCTCCAGGGAGGAAACCCTAATTGACAGAGATTTTGACATTTTCGACACAGAGATAACGGTCTCACCCGTTTCCATGTCTAGATCGAATTTGTTGGACAATGTTGAAACGCGCATACCTTTCCTCGAAGCGGCTCTGGCCTCCATCATCCCTTACGTCACAAAAACGGTCTTTCCATTCTCTGAATTTGTAAGCTGGTGTGAAGAGCGTTATTCTCAGGGAGAAAGAGTCATTTTAAATAAATTAGGGTCAGAAGTTCTATGTAAAGTAGATAGTCCATCACTCAGGCATACTCTCAATATACCAGACGCCTCCCCCACAGTGTCAGAGCCCTTCGAGGAACAAAGAATGATCACAATTTTTAGAGAGTGCCCGCCCGAAGTTAAAACCTTATTTTTGCAAACCATAGTCAATCCTGAACATCATTCAGAGAGTCTGTCGTTACCTGCCAGTGTAAGTGTCATGATCATCGAAGTCCAGTGGGCTTGTTCTCTGCTGAGTCAAATTTTAGGGTTAGACAATGACAAGTTTGTGGTAGAGGTCATGTTAGGTTTCATGTTGATTTGATTTTTGTCTGGTCAGTTAGTCTGTTTCAGTTTTGACGAATATATTCCAGAGAATATACATCAACAACTAGTCAACTTCAGCTCATTGAGACAGTTCAGATACTACACTCACTTGCTGAGAATCCAACAAAACAGAATTTCCCGAGACTGCTTTTATTTTGACCAAGTGTAAAAGGATCACCATGCTCATCTTCATCAACAAGATTATGTCCAGGGTATACAGTCTCATTTTTGGTTCAAATCTATCGAGAGTTCTGGAAGAAATGAAAAGCTCATTACAGCCAAATCCAGAGAACATGGTAGGAGATTGGGTGCTATTCACACAATCTACTATGATTTGGGTATATGGATACTAGGAAGGACCTTATCTTTTACCAGTGTCTCTGACACCCAGGATCTTTTCTTTGGAGTTCATAAGACAAAGGATCATCATAGAGACTGAGCATTTTCTGAAAGCACACAAGGCTTCTAATCTGAAATTTCCTTTTGTGGTAGGTCCCTTTGTGGTGAAGAATAAGTCCCGTTTGCCCTAGATTCAATCCAAGCTCAGTGAATTTGGTTTCACACAGTTGCAATGGAGAATATATGATCGACATCAGATCATATCAAAGAGAAGATTGGCTAGTAGACAAGGTCGCTATGAACATGAACATGTCGAAGGATTTGATGAGTTGGCCAATCTAGAGACCTGTGCGGAGATGGAGGTCACCATGCAGCAAGATCAAACAAAACAAACAGAACCAGCCTCTCAGTAGAGCCCAACACAGAAACCTTCCCCTAGGTTGGTTATCAAAACTCCCAAAATGAGCATCTATAATAAGAGGAACAGTTCAGAAGCACTAGGTGCCAATAGCCCACAAAACATTCTCAAGAGAATGAAAATCACATTATCATCTTAAGTAGTTGAACTAGAAGAGGAAGAACTCAAAGGAAAAACATGCATGGAGATGGTAGAGGCTACAACCAAGAACGAAGAAACCAGTACAGAAAACAGGCCACAAAACGAAAGCAACACAAAGGTTTTCAACAACAGGAAATACATATTTGGCCAGACACCTGGGGCAGTGTACCAGTCGAAGGAAGATTTAATGAATCAATATGCTGTGAAGGGAAGTATGCCAAACAGTGAAATAAGAGACCATTTACCTGAAGTAGAAAGGACTTCTCAGCATAAGACTTCCTTACTCTCAATCAGGGATGTGGAGAAAAAGACATTTAACATTGCAGTGGCTAATGATGATAAGGTATCTGAGATAAAAATGCACTATGAAAACATCGCTGCCCCTGACAAAGTAAAATTTCATAGGAATTTTAGTGACATGTTATATTCTGATTATCTGAGCTTGGCTCTAAAAGTTTCAAGATTAACAACATATGCATCAAAACTAGATGGACAACTGAAACAGGAAAAAGTGTCCAACAAAGCCTAGATGACAGAGGTCAAAAGGCTAGAGTCTGAAGGTCCCCAGGGGTTGAAAGCCTCTTTGGATGAAAATAACAAGATGGTCGAAAGTCTAAAGAAAAGGATGAAGATGTCAGCTACAGATCATGCACAAACAACATAATTGATTGCATTAGAACATGATAAAGAAACATTCAGATAAGAGGCACCCGATTACAAGGCTAAACTACTACAATTGGAGAAAGAGAAGGAGCATTGGTCACTAGCGCAGACAGCGAAATCATACATGGAAATCATTATACCTACTAATACAAAGGCTGGATCAATCACTGAGGGGTTAGTCCAAGCTATGTCCCAGGTGATATTAAAAACAGGTGAGATCAAGAGTCTCAAAGAGAACATGGAAAATTTAAACTAGGAGATGAAAGTGAAGGATGAAAAGATGGCTCAACTCCATAGAGAAATTCAAGATTTGCAGGAGAGAGTGAGCAAGCTAAAAACCAAGTTAAAGGGAAAGACGTTATTGCAGGGAGCCAAACATGTAATATGGGACGCTATTGCTGCAAAGATTGCTAAATTCAGGGTTTATCTAAATTTTATCAACGACAAAGATAACATGGTTGCTACAGCTCGGAACAAATGCGCTGTTGTAAATGAAATATTAGCAAAGAAGCCCTCAGAGTGGGCCCAAAATGCTATTGATTTATTGAATGCTGTACCAATTGATGAACTTCAAACCATTGGTGTGAAAGACAGGACCGCGTTGATCATTTCATCCAGAAGGATCATTGCCAAGCACAACTTACTCAGATCGGTCCATAACAAAGCTATGCAAATGGAGCACAACATACAAGAGTTTAAAGACACTTTTGAAAAATTGTTTGCCAAAGGCCTTCCATCATTTTGGGATGGTAAAGGCTCATTATACAATCAAGAAGACTATCACTCTCTCCTCATGCAATGCAGAATGGATCATTGTAAGTTCAAAGATATGGAAGAAAGTCTGAAAGACCCGATTCTGGTAGAGTACTTGGATACAAATTTTGAAATTTTAAACAAGTTTAAAACAGTGAAGGTCAGCATGCCAACCATGTCCTATGCTGCATGCACTGACTTGGAAATTTTGATTAAAGAGATGATGGATTACGAAATCCCCTCTGATCCAAAATGGAAAGAAATCGTGCGTTTGGTTAAGACAAAGTGCAACGACTCCGAAACCAATAGGTGATCTCTAGGTGTCACCAGTTTAGCAGATCCGACAAAAGCTCAGAGTGAGACAGATGGCGCGGAGGAAGTCGGACAGTCAGAGAAATTGTTCATGATTTTGAAACATTTTTTTTTTTTGCTAATTATTGTAAATCCTTTCATATACTGAAACTGTCAGTCGAAACTGTTATAGAAGCTGAAAAGTTTCAGTTTCAGTTTTTTTGATCAAATTGTATAAGTACTGAGAGACTTGAATTGATTAGTGTTGGCAGAAGTGCAAGAGCACCTTTTTGTTGTATCAAACTCTATTTTGTAAATTTTCTGAATCTGAATTGAATATAAATGCGGAAGATTTTGAAGTCTCTATGAAAAGATTCTAAAGGGTGGTGATATGAGCTTTGTTTCCTTTCATCGTATGTATTTCCTGTGACCTGTCTTTCATTTTCATTTTCTTCTATTTAAATTGGAGAGTTAAAGGCCCATAATTCATCATTTGATGCTCTTGGCTGAAGCAATTTAAATCGTGTGATTGTCTTCTTAACTAACTCAGAATTCATTTCGATAATGCTCTGATGCAATTATTTGTTTCCTTTATCTTCCTACACTCTATCTAAATTTAAGAATAAATCAAATTCATCGCCTCGTTTACCCTTTATCCTTTGGAGAGTTCTGTTGGCGGATGCATTGTTTTCATTCACTTTCATAATTTTGAATCCATAGCCCTGCATGTTTCTCCCCTTCCTTGCCAACAACTTTATTAAAAAACCCCAAAACAAACCAAATCTAGCCACCAATTCCCAACGAAATATCAAGTGACATAAGAGAGCCCTCTCTGAGTTAAGCATGCTAGTGCCTCAACTCTAAAGCTGCTTGAAACAGTTACCTCTGTCATTTGCCTATCAACCGGATAAAATTTACGTAGTGCTAACATTCTGGTGCCGCTGTCGGGGACGAAATTGAAAAAATCTTCCCTGGGAAAAATGACTTAAAGATTTAGTTTGATCCCTGAGGGTGACAGTGGATCAAATATATTATTGGATGAGATTATTTTTACCCTGGTGACTCCGTTACTCAGTGACCAGTTACAGGACACCGTGTGAGATAGAAATCCCGGCTCCTAAGAAAGTTCACACCAGGAGAAATCCAGACCCAGAAGCTGCAATCCCTGTGTTTGACCTTGAGAGACTTGTACGTAGAAGAAAAGAAAGGCCTGTAACCCCAGTATTTCATCCGGATCGATATCTGTCCTTTCCTAGAGATGAAGCGACTAGCATCGAAGACCTTGAGTTTGACGTGAAATTTGAACAATCCTTATTCAGAACTAAGTCTGAATATTTTTTAAGCGAGAATATCTTTGACGAAAAAATATTTTAAGATCTGGTTTTAGTCACATCTGTTAAGCCTGTAGTGACCCCTGCTGAAAACCAACGTCCACTCTGACTCCTCACAGCAGCTATGGAAGCCAAATTTGCACCCCTCATACTGTCCGGTCAACTACATGACCTGCCTCAAGATTATAATCAAAGGATTAAACTATATGATGCTGAAGGTAACATATCAACCCAACAACATCTAGATTGGTTTAATGATTTCATAGACTTGGAAGAAGTGGACTATGAAGATGTGAAGATGAGGCTGTTCACACAAAGCCTTACGGGAGATGTAAGGAAGTGGTTCAGATCCCTTCCAGCAGGTAGTATCACAGATTTCGAAGCCTTTGAAACAATCTTCCTTGCACATG
>JASDQU010416618.1:0-10296 GCA_032191745.1 Picea mariana
ACCATATTCTCTTTCAATGTGTCGAAGCTCTGATGGCATTCTTCAGTCCAACTAAACTGAAAATCCTTTTTCAACAACTTCTCCATGGGTGCTATAATCTGAGGATATCCTTTAATGAATTTCCTGTAGTAGTCTGTGTGTCCCAGCGTAGTGCGCAATTGTTTAACTGTTGTAGGAGGGGGTAGATCAACTATGATAGGGATCTTGGATGGATCTACCAATAGTCCTTTCTTACATACAATATGTCCTAACAGAACTCCAAATGGTGATAAGAAAATGCACTTCTTCAGATTCAATAAACTTGACACTACCTGCATTTATCCAACATTAGCCTTAGACATTCAATGTGATTTTTCAATAAGCTAAAAACAGTCTAATCATCAACGTATGCTTCTAAAAAACTATGCAGAAATTCCTTGAACGCTTCGACCACCACCCTGGAAAAGATGGTTGGGGAATTATTCAATCCAAATGGAATCATTGTATATTGGTAGGATCCCCATTCTGTTGCAAATGTGGTCTTATGGCGGTCTTCCTTGGCAATCCGGATCTGATGGTATCCTGAAAATCCATCTGTAAAAGAATAGACCTCCTGGCCTCCCATGTTACCTAACACTTTGTCAGTGAATGGTGTAGGGAAGGGGTCATGTAAAAAAGCATCATTCAGATTCCTGAGATCTATGCAGATCCTAATCTCACTCATCTTCTTGTCTTGCACCACCATAGGGATTATCCACTTTGATTCTTCCACAGGTTTTATAATTCTGGATTCCAACATTCTGTCAAGCTCAATCTTCACTTTCTCCTTATATTTAGGGTTCAATCTGTAAGGTCTCTGTTTGACTAGTCTAGCATTTGATTTTAAAGGGATCCTCATCTCTCCCATAGGCCCTTTAATGCCCTTCATATCAGTGAACTTGGTTAGAAACAAGTCCTGATATTCATGCAGCAACTCAGTAATCTTGTAAATGGTAGCATCATCCCAATAATATCTGACATTAGCAAGCTTCAGTGTGTGCTCTGTTCCAATATTGACTTTTTTTATTTTGATTGGTTGTCCAATGAATGGAATTTCAACGCCTGGTCCTTCCACATCTCTCTGGCCTTTTATTTCTGCGGTGTTCACCTTCCTCGGATCATCATCTTCATCGACATTGATGTTGTAACAGCCTTGTAGTTTCTTGAGAGGCACAATCCATTCATCCTCTTTCTATTCTAAGGAAAGGTTGGATACCTCCATGAATACTTTCTGTCTCGCAATCTACAGTGCTTGATCTACTAAAGGAAATTGACTTTCACATAAGAAGGTGGTTACAAAATTCTGAGTCATACCTTTCCAATCTGTAGTGATGAGGCGCAGTTATGCTTGAAGGTACCAGTTGATAGGTGGTGTGTCCAGCGTGTTAATGAATCTGTGTACCCATTGTTTTTGAGGAATGTTTCTCTAGGCTTTCTCATAGCTTTGCACATGGTCCTTTGGGCAGCTTCGACCTGTGTAGCAAACTTTGCAGCCTTCTACTTGTGCTGAAACTTGCGTTGTCATCAGAGTACGACATTGTATCCAATCTGTAATATTACTTTTGTGTGTCTCGCACCATCTTGTTGGTGTGGCTTTCAAGGCCTCATCCATTGCCAACAAACTTTGTTGTGTTGGTACACTTGCTTCAAAGTCTGATAGGAAGGCTTCTAATGGATTCAGACCATCAAATGTGGGCAAGTTACTTATTGTTGTGTCGATCCATCGAACTTCTCTAATTAATCTAACACATCTCCTTATAGATACTTCATACATCTAGTTCTTCCAGTTCTCTAGTGCTTCTTCTGATTCTGATGAGTATGCGTTGTCACTTTGCCATCTTAGATTCCCATAGGCTGTAGGATTAATGTAATCATGTTGTCTGGTTGTTATCTTATATATGTTTTCTAGTGCGTATACGTAGTCTTCTTCTCTGATAGCTTTTGTGTACCATCAACCTTCATCTGGATCTAAAGGTGCAATGACCCTAAGGCCATCTCCTTCAAATTTCATACGCATTTTATTTAAGTCAACAATAGTAGAGTTATTGAAGGCCTAATCAATTCCTAACAGCGCAAGGTAAGGGCAACTGTCATCAACTATTTCAATTACCTCAAAATCTACAAATGTTCTTACTCCATCAATGTCCACAGGGACATGCTCCAATCGTCCAAATGGGCTGACATCTTGTTGGTTATCCATCCTAAGCATGATAGGGTAATAGATCAACTTCAGTTTTCCCACCAGTGCCCAAGTTTGCTTCATCATGATATTGACCTCCAACCCTAAGTCGAGGACTACATAGTCTATCTCATACTCTCCTATTTGAGCATTCAAATGTAATTCCTTATTTGTCCTTCTCTTCTTACCAATTTGGTGTATTTCCCTATTCATAAAGGGGTCTATCTTTCCTAACTCATATTGTTTGATTAGATTATGTAGCTCTTGTACAACATTTTCATCCTGAATCAATTTAATACAAGTGTATAGAAATTCCATGAACCTACTTACCTCTTTTCCTTCTTTTGGCGAAGCAGACTGATCAAATGCCAGAGGCATTCCATATTCTCTCACTTCTGGTCTTGTCTTTGATGCAGAGCCTTGGTTTCCTATGAATTCTTTCCTAGCTTCCTCAAACATGTGTCTTTCTTTCTTTGCATCAAAAGTTTGTGTCTTCTCTGTAGCTTTTCTAATTCCTAAATATTGTATAGTCTTCCCTTGTGTCAGTCAGTATTCTCCTGTAACAGTTCCTCCTCTAGTTATAACAATGACTCTGGGGTCTTCTCCACGATTTTCTGCATAGATCAGTTGCACTTGCAGGTTCTGCTGAGGTCCTCATCTTTCCTGAAGCTTGGCTAGCAGCACAGGACAATCTTCTATAACATGGTCAAACAAGCTGCAGTAGCTGAAAGTGGTACAAGGGTTCTGACAATCCCTTGCAAGGTGTCTTGGTTGTGCGTAGTTATAATAGATGATCTATCCTCAGCCTCGACCCATTCCTCCTCCTCGTCTTCTTCCTTTGAATCCACCTCGAAGATTGAAGTTTCCTCTCCCAGGAGAGTTATACTGCGTAGTGTTTCCTTCTTGTTGTACTTCACCTTGAATCTTATATATGTCTCTTGACCTTTCATGCATGAGATCATACGCCCTACAACCCCTATCATCATCTCATACAGACTTATAGAATGTACAATACAAATTTGTAGGTGTCTGGACATACTTTTGCATATAATAGCACTCACTAGTACAATCTTTGTTTCTGCATACCTCTCACCAGGGTAAGGTGACTTGCTTCAAGGGGCTCGAAGATCTAGAAGCTAAGTATTCATTGAATAGAGGGAAGTGTTCCTTGTCATGACCTTCTGATCTGCATCTGACACACCAGATGTCTTCTCTTTTATCTTTTCACATGTATTTCTTCATGTCTTCGACCTGCAGAGACAAACTAGTTAGCTGATTCAAGATCTGGCTCATACCTGAACTGGATTCTCCCATAGGGGCTGATTCTAGCTTCATGGCGATCTCTAATGCCTCATCCTTTGAAGCAATCTTCTATTGCATCAGGGTAACTCTGATGTGTGGTAGAAGGGAAGCAATGAACCATTCCTTGTTCTTCTCGTTTGGGATTAGAAAAGTTAATTGACTTGTTAAGGTCTTGAATCTCTGATCGAAATCCCAAATAGGTTCAGCCACCTTCTTCTTGATCTCTTTCAGCTCTGTAATACATTGGGATTCTGACTTGGGATTCTTGAATTCTACAATCAGCGTGTTCTTGATCTGATTCAATGGCTTAGGTTGTGCAAGTCCTTGGACAAGTTTCAAGTACCAAATCAATGCGCGATCTCTGAGAGTTGTACTGAACCGAGTTATTTTGACAGATTCATCTGTGACATTCTTAATGTTCCATATGGCTTCACATAGAAACCTATGCTGATCAAGATATTCAAATCCATATCCCCTAAAGATAGGGAGTCTCATATCATCTTCCATAGATCTTCCTAGGGTTCTTGACTGAATATGTGGTGGGCTACTATGGATAGTCCTTTGGATGCTTTGGTGACTGGGATTACTCTAATTGCTTAATACTGAATCAACAAGAAGGATAGTAGTACTTACTTTGATGGTCTGTGCAATTTCTAAGTTTTGAGTTTCTCCTTGGCGAAGCTCTTCAACTTGTCCTTCCTCTGTCTCGGTAGGTTCTGAATGTTCTTCGCCCATCAGATCTTCTTCGTCTCCACTGTAGAAACCTTCCTCCATGTAGTTCTTCTTAAACATGTTTGCAAGGTGGACTTCTCGGAACACTCTCCCACTACGCGTATGTCCAGCTTCTGTGTCGCTTTCACTGTCTGAATTTTTGAACATTAGCCTTTCTTGATCCTACCAATCTATTCTATTTTCAAGATGTTCTTCTCATGTAATAGCATCTTGATTTTCAGCTTCAGAAAATGCAATAATTTCCCTCTAGGTCCCTTAAAGAAATATCTCTTGGCTTGGTTGTATGATCCTACTATGTCAACAACGAACTTTGTGATGTACCCTCCAATGGAGCTATCGAACCAGTGATCTACTACTCGTGATACGGTGTTATCAACTTTCTTGACCTTCTTGATCAACTCCGATGTCCAGACCACAGGAAGTCTAGATCAGATCTCAAACTGGGTATGGTCTAATCTAGCTAGCCATTCATATAACTCCTGATGGATCCCTCCAAAGAATATCTCGTGTATATTAGTGAAGATATATCTTTCTAGACAATCCTCAATTCTAAGATTAGGGTTCTTATTCTGGGCTTCAGCGAAGTCCTTCTCTTGATCCTCTATCAACTTTTGAATCTCTTTCTTTTATGGAAACCACCTTGACATTCCCTTAAAAATATTCTTGTCCTGGCAATGAAACCATTTTTTGGCACAGGGGCAGACCAAGGGTTCAACTCCAAGCGTGCACCAACAAGCCTAACTACTGGCCCATTCAGCAACACCTGCAAAGCAAATGCAGTCTCACCCGAAGTAGTTATGAGGGGGTTGCAGGACAGAGGTGTCTACAACCAAGGGGAATATAAAGTGGATCTAACACAAGAACATCATAGCATTCATATATCACTTATCCACTTAGATCTATCTTGCACATCTACTTATCAGATCTAAAACAGTAATGCAATCATAGTATATTAATGACAGAGACAGAAGATCAATCACACACAACACAAAATATACGTGGTTCACCCTCTCTCTAGAGCTACATCCATGGAACTGTGCTATATTATATTAAGGTAAAGCATAAAGTTCTTGTTTGCACTCTTAGTTTGCAGATATTCTCTTCTCCTCTCTTTCTCTCCCCTCCTTGTGCACCCAGCTGCAAGGTTTATCTTTGCACCCAGCTGAAGATATTACAATCTAGAAGGCTCTCGTACTCAACACTTCTCTCTCTCACAATACTTCTCTCTCAACCAAATCAATATCAAGAGTAACAATAACAACACATCAACCCAAAGTACCAACCCAACCTACTCCCTTTAGACCTCTATTTATACATTACAATAGCTCACCAACAGCCTTAGGCCAAAACCTAGGTGTCCAAAACCCTAGATACCAAAACCCTAGGTCAACTTAACCCATATTTTTAGGGCTTCACCAGCGTGTCTTTTCTTTCTTCTCGTGCGGTGCTACAAAGCATCCAACGGTGGATTTTTTCTCTTCTTGGTCTATCCACGATCCTTATTCCTTGCTTATCTAGCATCCCCGATATCCTCATCCAACGGCTTTCTTTCTCGGGCTTCACTCCATCTTTTCTTCTCTTTTTCTCACTTCGAACCAATAACAGTCAGTGTGTCTTCCACGAAGTTCGCATTCTCCATTTTCTTCCTTGATATTCACATACTTCCATAACCAAGGGCCAACAATAAACAACAATAAAAACCATCAAAGTAAACACATAACACAACAAATGATAAAGGATTTCACCCCTCTCTTGGGCTACATGACCTGGTCCAGCTTCCAATGGATCATTTTAATTATTTTCTCAAAGTGTTAATATTAGTTCCCTACAATGCTCAAAATTCCAAATAGATGGCTCCAATGGCTCCACAACATCCAAAAACCCCAAGTTGGGCTCTTTTTGCACCTTATTTGGCCAAAAAATGAAGAAGAGATCCTCTTGGAAAATTTCCCCTTCAAGCTTGTTGTCTCTGGTTCTCCAATTTGCACCTGTGTGTGACTAACCTAGCTCCTGCAACATTACTGGGCCAAAAACCTAGCACACCGCACCATTCCAAGAATTCGGGCAACTTGTCAAACAGTTAGGGGACTAGCGCCTTTTTCGACGGAGGTGTTGGTCGCATGGGGGGCCATATGGCCACGTCCCAGTGCCGAGTTTGGACCCCCCGTCGGATGTTGGTTGAATGGCCCGCACCAAAGGTTCTATGACATAGCCATATGGAAGGGTCCCCACACCTTCCATTCTTATCACAATGGTTAACCCATTTCCCCGCGCCAAAGGTTATATGCAAAGGTCGCATGGTAAGTTATAAGTGTTGGGGCCTAGCCCCAACCCTTCTGGAATCTGAATGAATGTTGCAACAAATTTAAATATGAGTGGGTGACTATAAGTTTAAGACTCACCTGTAGGCGGGCTAATAGCCCAGCCTATGTTAGAACTATGCCACTTGTCTTGGAGGTCGGGGGTTTGACCCCTGTGGACTATGACCAACTTTCAATACATTGGAGGGGTGCCACGTGGTAGCCCACGACTGGGACATGTGGCACCATACCACTTTCCACCCAAGAGACACATGTCAGCACCTAACTGGTCCATGTACCATGAAAAATCACCTTCCCATTTAGCCTGCCAACTCATCATACGACCCTACCATGTCAGCACTGTACGGATTGTATGGACTGCACAATTAACAAAATTTTGTTTGTTTGGCAAAGTGGACAAAACGTGATATCTCACTCATACGATGTCCATTTGAACCCATTCAAGTTGCATTGGGATTGTGAGGACGAGGCCTACGCACATGTCTGTTTTGAAGAAATTTCGAGCACTTTAATTTTTTAGCATATTTTGATACCATGGATCATGAAGTTCTCATTAATATACTTGGGTTATTTCCTTCTAGTATGTGTTTACATGCACTTTTCTATGATTGTCTTAATATTCATATATCTATTGATTTTTTCTAATCCATTAGAGTAGGGAATAGTCATTTGTTCCTTGTTTTCCATTGCAGGTATTGTTTGGAACTCATGAGTTGGAGTAGCTTGGACAAACGTCTAAAGTGAGGTACAGTATAATTCCTCTCCTTCTCTCTTTTTCGATGGATAAAATGAATCTATAGGAATGGTAGTGTCCAAAGGTAGTTTTCTGTCTTGGTAGAGGGGTTTGTACTCTAAGGGAAATTCCACCTGTCTGCAGCGGAATATTTTTGTAATAGAAATTGGTGACTCTAATGGGGAAGGAAATTGACATATCTTTCCTTGTATCATCTGATATTTTCCCCACCTTTAGATATTATTTGTTGTTTGTTTATGATCTACTTCCCTTTCTCTCTTATTCATTGAAGATTTCACAGAGTCTTTGGCAAAGTTTTTTTAGCTTTGAGCCTTTTTCTAAGTTTTTGGGAGGGGAAGCACTCATATACTATGTACACCAGAGTGTTGATCTATGATCCATGCCCTCCTGCAGTGTATACCAGAGTGTTGTAGCACTCTGTCCCTTTGGAAATAGGAGCGTTGATCTCCTTTTCTAGGTTTTTCTGCCCCTTTGTGCTCACTTTTTCTCAGCCTAATCCTAAGGGGATTTTTACTCAGAGACCTTGACTACTCTTGGCTTTGTTTTGCTAAGAGTTGGTAATTTATCATTCATTTATGTTTATCCTTTGAGTTTGCAAATTTTCTCTTAGTTTTGGTCCCCTTGGTTTAACATGATCCCTTCGTTCTTTTTTCCTTTTGAGTTTATTTGATCTTCATCTCATAAAGTTTTTAGATTCCTTGACTGTTTAGGTTTGTTCATCAATTAAGGTTTGCAAAGGTTTCTTGGTATTGAGCCTTCCTGTCTTCATTTGAAACATCTCACTTTTCTGGATGATTAGGACTCTTATGACAACCTAGCTTGATTTTTGTTTATTGTTTCTCTTCGTTTGAGGATTTTCGTGAGTGTTTATCTTCTTTATCTTTTGCATCTTTGAGTTCTTGATTGAACGAGTTATCATACTTGTTTCTTTCAGTTCTCGTTATCATTTGAGTGAATTCTTTGTTTGAAATCATTTTTCTTCATGTCTTTTGTATCTGCATCTGACTCTTTCATTTTGATTGAAAGTAATGAAGCATTAAAGGATTTACATTTATTTATTTTTTAAATAAAATAAAGAAGATAATTGCGTTCTTTCTTTTGGGTAGTGTAGTAGATTGCATTTAGAAAATTGCATTTGGGAATTGGGTGTTTTTTTTTAATAAAGTTGAACCTCTTATCCATCCCATATGTAGGATTCATTGAAGAAAATATTTACATCTCATTATTCTTCCTTCTTTTGAGGTCGAGTCTAAAACATCATAAGTTTCACTTTCACACCCTTGAGTAAACAACAACCCTAAAATGAAGCGCTTATAAAATTGATCAGACACTTTTATATTATCTCATAGAGAACCTACATTAGCTTAAAGTGTAGGGATTTGGAATAGGTTGTGAGGATAAATTTCCAAAGCCATTAGACAAACATAGAGTCTTGTGCTAGGGAATGGTAAATCCAATTTTTCATATAAGCATAGTTGGGATCCCCCTCTCACATAGGGGTTAAACACGAGGTTGCGTGTGAGAGAGTAGTAGATATTTCCCCTATGAATATTAACCCACGTAGCTGAAAGATCATATATTGGGGGTTCTTCCTGAGAAACGACTGGCTTCATTTGGTCTCGAAGCTTCGTGAATCCCAAAACCATTTGGGGTTCTCAGTAGTATTCCAGTCCACTTGTCTTCATTTCTCTTGGATAATTTTGGACTTGTTATCTTGCCCATACATTCCTTCCCGACTGTCGACTGTACCTACCTGGAGGCTAACTACTAGTTGTTAACCTTAGTGTCCTATATATGTAGGTTTTATACACAAGGTGACGGTGAAGGGGAGTCTTCACCGTACTTGGGTCGGACGTTGGTCAAACCCACTCGGGCTCCTTGGAGGGTACACCTACGGGTAAAATCGTGTGGGAATTTTCACCAAGGCATAATTTTGTTAAGAAGGTATCCAATGTAATTGATCCAC
Organism: Picea mariana; assembly: GCA_032191745.1. Taxonomy (NCBI): domain Eukaryota; kingdom Viridiplantae; phylum Streptophyta; class Pinopsida; order Pinales; family Pinaceae; genus Picea; species Picea mariana. The sequence goes on from JASDQU010416618.1 coordinate 9,273, forward strand.
CCGCTCTATCCCAACCCCTTCCTATTGTAATTTTTAAACCTGTGAAGTAAAGAAATGCATATAGATTCCTAAGAAAAACAGAATTTAATCAATGGCTCATTCACATAGTACACAGAGATTTATACCAGAAACCCTCAACTGGGAAAACCTTTCTTATATTCATTATATCGAATTTCACCATTCACTATACAATATATACAATTTTTTTAGGTATTTCGTAGATACCAAAACCTTAATTCCTAAAACCGAGATTATTTTTAGTAAACCGCTAAAAATAGAAAAACTTTCAGGGCGCTGCCCCGAACACTGCGCATAACTAGGGGGTGGCATACCTGCCCCCCCCTGGGACCCCCCTAGGAAAGTTCCCGATGCACACGACACAAATAGAGCACTACTACGAGGGATCGTCAGACACAATTGTCAAATCTGACGCACCCACACACACACATGCAAAGAATATAACACATACCCAACATTCTCCCACTTGTTGTTTTCTTTGCATCCAAGGGTCCCAATATTATATAGTCAATAATCTAGGGCAGCAATGCCCATTGTTACTCTACACCAGAAGAACTTTTCAATGCTTACAGAATTTGTCAATGAATTTGCAACATTCTTTAAAGTGTCAACCTTTTCTAGCAACACTTTCTTTTCCTCAAACATGTCTCTCACAAAGTGATATTGAATATTAATATGCTTTGTCTTTGAATGATAAGCAGGGTTCTTTGCCAGGAATATTTCACTCTGAGTGTCACAATCTAATCTCACTGCTTATTGTACCAACCCAATACCTGACCACAATCCTTGTAACCAATTGCTTCCTTGCTTGCATGAGTGGATGCCATGTATTCAGCTTCTGTAGTTGAGAGTGCCACTACAACCTATCTTTTGCTCATCCAACTGATTGCTCCTCCAAATAGGTTAAATGCATACCCACTTGTAGATATTCTGTGATCAAGATCTCCAGCCCAGTCTGCATTAACAAAGCCATGTATGTCCACCACTCTATCCAATCCTGGTCTTT